>CATIWF010201824.1:0-87153 GCA_949630135.1 Balakata baccata
ATCTCAAATTCCTATAATTTCAACCTCTTTATCTAACAATCATATAATTGAATACATCAATATTCACAATATAATATATTTCATAACGGTGTTTGTTTTTGTTTAGTAAGTCTCATACCATAGAGATTTTTTTTTTTTTCATATATATATATATATTTATTATTTATTTATGGTTTAGTTCTCCTTTCAAAGGAATTTCAAAACTTGCTCGTAGATTAGATTTTAGATTGACGGGTGTGACAATTCTCATATGTCATGAGATGAAGATACGTGGCAAGATAAGTGAGTCGAACATAGAGAGAAATTGTGCCCTTGGTGGTGGAGGCCATGGATTGGAATTTGTCAAAAAGAAAATGGGCCATTTTCGTAGGCCATTTGTGAATCATAGGATAGAGGTATAGAAGGTCTTCATGCGTGACTTTCTCATTACTTTCACTTCTTGCATCGATAGTGAAAGCGATGATTCTATAAAGGATGAAGTGAGAAAACGTCTTGATGTGCTTTGCATTTGGACGCTTGTCAAGATGGGTTTCAAGAGATATGCTTTTCCACATATCAAAGGGAGAGAGGCGCATGGCTTGAGTGTTGATGAGGCCCTCCTTTTTGAAAGTAAATGCATCCACAAGTTGATGCTTTGTTATCTCTTGTGGTTGGCCAAAGAGACAAAATTGGAGGTCGTAATAGCTGAGAGGATGTTTTGGATCCTTAATAACTTGAAGAGTGGAGAGGAATTCAATGATAAGTTCATCATGGCCATCTTCAAAAAGCATGACAAAAGTGGTCCACCCCATCTCTTCAAGGGTGCCAATGACTTCATCCTTGACTCCCAACTTGTCAAGATCATCAACATTTAGGTACAATTAGAGATGAATTTCTTGGCGGTTACTTTGGCATATTTTTTCTTTTCTTCCCTTAAGAAGGCATTGAAGATATCTTGAAAGGAAGTGAATTAGGAGGAGGTAGCCACTCATTTGCCTTTGGAGGCTCTTGATTTTGAGGTGCCAACCTTTGGTGCCATTTGGAGAGGGTGAGTATGGAGAGAGTTTGAAGATTTATTGTTGAAAAAATGGAACAGAGAAAGAGTATTGATGCAAAAGTGAGGAAAAGAATGAGAATAGTGGGGTATTTATAGAGTTTGAAGAGGTATGTTACCACTTAAGGGGTTTAAATGAGAGCTATGGCATATGGATTTGATTGGTGGCAGTTACAAAAGGCGGCCTTCGAGTAAGTCTAGATCGAGATAGGGGGGTTCCCGACCAGGAACCCTCAAACGGTCGAAAAAAAAATTAAATTTTGGACACAGTCCCAAAAGGGATAGGCGATTTCCCGAGCATGTACGTTTGAAGAGGTGCAACGATCAATTAATATTCAAATGTCCCGACCGGGAAGTGTGGCTTCCCGAGTGAGAGATGAGGAGTTGCAATGGTCAAATTGATGACCATGATATCGCGAGCGTGAAGGATAATATCCCAGTGGGACACTGTTCTCGAGAGAAAGATATGTTTCCCGAGCGGGAGTTATAGGTACTCCATGAATTGTTAGGATAAGAAGGAAGTTAACTATCCTTAAAGACCGGTATACATATCAAACAAGTAAGGAGCATATATAGACAACAATTTTACATGCAAAAACTAGGTATAAAGTTTTCTCATGTCAATGTCTTCCCATCAAGCATACCAAGCTCTCTTTTAATGAAACAAAACCTTTCATCATTTAGGGGCTTAGTATAAATATCTGCCAGTTGGCTTTTAGTGTTAATAAAATCTAACACCATATTACCATTTTGAACATGATCTCTCAAAAATGATGTCTTATGTTAATGTGTTTACTTCTTGAATGTTTAATGGGATTTTTAGAGAGATTTATGACACTTTTATTATCACATTTAATTGGAATGTGGTCAATATCATGACCATAATCCTTTAGTTATTGCTTTATCCATAGGACTTGAGTTCAAAAAAAACCAGCTACCATATATTCAGCTTCAGCAGTGGACAAGGCAACTGAAACTTGTTTCTTGCTGTGCCAACAAACTAAACACTTACCAATAAAGTGGCAAGTTCCAGATGTGCTTTTTCTATCCAACAGGCTACTGGCATAGTCGGCATTTGAGAAACCAATGACATGAAATGAAGAGTTTCTAGGATAGCATAGTCCTAAATGTATGTGTCATGAAGATATTTTAAAATTCTTTTGACAGCATTCAAGTGTGATTCTTTAAGACATGATTGAAATCTTGCACATAAGCATACCCTATACATGATATCGAGTCTAGAGGCGGTTAAATAAAGAAGTGAACCGATCATACCTCTATAAAGCTTTTCATCAATAGCTTTACCCTTGTCATCATTGCCCAATTTTGTTGATGTACTCATTGAAGTCTTGGCATTCTTACATCCATCCATCCCAAATTTCTTGATCAATTCCTTGGTGTACTTGAATTGGTTGATGAAGATGCCATCTTTGCCTTGCTTGATTTGAAGTCCAAGGAAAAATTGGAGCTCTCCCATCATACTTATTTCAAGTTCCCTAGTCATACACTTAGCAAATTATTGGCAAAGATCCTCATTAGTAGACCCAAAGATGATATCATCAATATAAACTTGAACAATGAGAGTGTCATGCTTCTATTCTTTTAATAAAAAGAGTTGTATCAACATGCCCTTTTGAGAATCCATTATTTAAGAGAAAAGCGCTCAATCTTTCATACCATGCTTTAGGAGCTTGCTTTAATCCATATAAAGCTTAGTTAGTTTATAGACATGATTTGGAAAAGCATGATCTTCAAAACTAGGGGGTTGTTCAACATATACTTCCTCTGACATAAAACCATTTAGAAAAGCACTTTTTACATCCATTTGAAAAAGTTTAAAATTCAAGTGGCATGCATATGCTAATAAAATACGTATAGCTTCTAATCTTGTTACAGGGGCAAAGGTTTCATAATAATCAATGCCTTCCTCTTGGTTGTATCCTTTGGCAACCAATCTAGCCTTATTTCTTATAATATTACCATCTTCATCTAGTTTGTTCCTATAGACCCACTTACTACTAATGATTGGGTAGTCAATAGGTCTTGGAACCAAGGTCCAAACTTCATTCCTCTCAAATTGATTGAGTTCATCTTGCATAACAAGCACCCAACTCTCATCATCAAAAACTTCACTAATTGACTTTGGCTCAATTTGAGATACACAAGCAAGATTAGAATCAAGAAATTTTGAATAAGTACTTACACCTTTTGAAGGATCTCCAATGATTTGCTCCTTTGAGCAGTTTCTTGCATATGTCCACTCCCTTGGTAGATAATTGGTCTCTTGCTCTTGAGCTTGGGGTTGCTCCTCTACTTATAGTTATTCCTCATCAAGGTTATTCTTCTTTGTGGATATCTCTTGTTCTCCATGATCGAGATTGAGATTCTCCATGGAACCTATAACATCATTCAAAGAAATATCTTTCCCAAGATCAAGTGTATAGGATTCATCAAAATTGACATTCATAGACTCTTCTATAACCAATGCTCTTTTATTAAAGACTCTATAGATCACTAGACATTCATTGGAGCTAAAGGTGACTTTGTTTCCCTTGTCATATAATTGACTTACACTTAAGAGGTTGTGCTTTAGACCATAAAAAAAATATTACATCATCAATGATTGAAATACCATTTAGTCCTATGGAACAATTGTCAATTACCTTACCCTTAGCATTGTTTCCAAAGGTAACCTTACCTCCATCAATATATTTGAGACTGGTGAAGAGGATTTTGTTTCCGGTCATGTGCCTTAAGCATCCACTATCCAAGAGCCATACATTTTCATTACTTGAGGATTTAAGGCATACATATAGAACATAGATTCAAGTTTGGCTTTTAAGTACCCAAACAACCTTGGGTCCTTGGAGGTTAGCTTTTGAAGGATCCCAATGGGATTTTCTTATTAAACAATGAAAGTTAATGTGCCTAAACTCCATGCAACAGTGGCATTACTTATTTTTAAAGGATTCTTGCCACTTAATTTGAGGTTTTGGCCTCATAACTTTCTTGTTAGAAACATAAGAGGAGGTGCAACAACAAACACAATAATGTATAATGGGTATTTTTCTAGGTGCATGATTCTTATACAAAAAGGCATGGTTGGCCTTTTGAGGTTTCCCTCTTGAACCTAGTGAGCCTTTACTACTTTTCTTTTGAGTAGAGGCTTTAGTGTGTGATTTGCTCTTAGCCTTAGAGGTACCTATCTCAATTGAGGAGGTTTGTGGTATGGAAGCTTTTACAAAAATAGTTTTAGGTATGGTTGAAGATGATGCTTCATTAAAGCCCAAGCCATGTCTCACTAAGGAAGGTCTTTGTGATACAATAAGAGTATCCAAACTTTCCTTCCCTTTGTGAAATTTGGAGATAGAAAAAATGCAAGTGTGCCCCATTTCTTTTAAGGAGGAGATACCAAATGAGGTGGAGGATAATGAGGAGATAGGTAAGCATTTATCTTTATTTCTTAGTTTTCTAATTGTTGTTTATGGCTTAGTTATGTTTACACATTTAATTAGTACCGCATTTTCTTTATATTTAATAAAAGTTGCTTCAATTTTTTTTTCATTTCTTTTCTCATATTGTTTTGACTCTTTAGTGATTGATTTTTCCTATATTCTTTTTTATCTTGACAAAGAGGGAGAAAACTTATGAAACTTAAGAAAAAACATGAATTAATTTCATTTTGGTGTCACATTTAAATTTGTTGACTTTTAACAATTATGTTTGAATTAATTGTTCAACATGCAAACCTTCTTCGAATCCCATGAAATCTTGTACACATGTTTTAATATACTTGAATTTGATTTCTGTAACTTCAATTTATTATTTTCGCTTAGTTTGATTATCAAAATCAAAAAAGAGAAGATTGTTGACCTTAGAATGATTGATCTCTATTTTTTATCTTTACAATCAAATTAAATGTTATTAATGCCTTCTATTATTATTGTTTTGATAGTACTTTAAGTTTCAAGTCAAATGGAATTCGTTTATTATGTGAATAAATGAACTCAAAGGTTGAAGACATGTAATAATCGTTAAAAGCCTTATATGTAAATTTACTAGCATTATCAAGATTAATTGTCTTTAATAGCATGTTACTGAAATGTGCTCTTAATTGAATTAATTGAGTAAGTAATCTAGCAAATGCCAGACTTCGAGTTGATAATAAACTTAATGTGACCATCTTGTTGATGCATCTATTAACACCATAAAATATTTCAATGATTCACATGGTGGATGAATTGGTCCACAAATATTGCCTTGTATAAAGTTCTAGAAATTTAGGTGATTCATTTTGAATTTTGCTTAGTGAAAGCCTAATAATTAACTTTCCTTAAGAGCAAGCTAAACATGAAAAGTCATTAGGTTGAATAATCTTATGGTTCTTCAATGGATAGTCATATTAGCATTGTAGATCTTTGCTAGAGTTGATAAAGCTTGACTTCTAGACCTTGCTTTGATACCAATTGTTGCCCAAACAATCACCAAGAAAAGGGAGCGGGGGGAGGGGGAAGGGGTAGAGGATGAATTGATGAGAAGATAAAAAATTCTTGTATTCACAAGGTAGTTAAAAGAGTTCGAGTTTTAACTAACTCTACTCTTCTCTCCAACCTTGATTGGGTATTCACTAATCTAATTACTTATATTACAATTTAGAGTTTTAGCTAGCTCATTCCCAACTAGGTGTTTTACCAAGGTTAACACTCAACCCGAATTTTTGTTGTATTTTTATAGCTCACACAATAACCAATTCCTTGTAATTTGGCTCACACTACCCAATTACAAGATAAAAGTGTTTCAAGATTAGCACTTGAACCCTTACACAAAACAATTAATGAAGAGATTGAGAAAATAAATTGCAAGAGTTTTGGCACTTCTAAAGTTGTTAGTTCTTATTAAATGGCCTTTTGGTAAGGTATTTATACTGATTATCTACCAATTAGCCGTTACAAAATGGTATCATAACTCTTTCTAACATTCTCTTACAAGTGCATTAAATGTTGTCTGCAGAGAGAGAGGACCCGGTCAAGAAATAGCCAATTTTGATACGTGGCATCTTCTGGTTGACTGAACTGTCCAACAGCTAGTTTTTATTCAATGTTCCCGGTCGGGAATCCTTGCGCCCCAGTTGGGACTTGCCCGATGATGCCATAGCCGAGGAATTGGGTCTACTTGCTTTGAGAGATTCCCGATCGGGACCTTGCTTCCCAGTCAGGACCTAAGTCAGTTTGACTTTGGTCGTTTTGACTTTATGATGACTTGACACATTTTGGTGGTATCTCCTCTTCAATGGTCATGTCCTTTTGAATTACCTGATCGGATTCCAATATGTCCCGATCTGGAAATGAGGTGTCCCGGTCAGGGCATCACCTGTCCCGATCGGGAAATACTTGTCCTGGTCTGGAAATGACATGTTCCAGTTGGGACATCACTTGTCCCAGTCTGCTTTTGCTACTGGAACTTTGAAACATCAAAGAGCAATGTTTTCTCGATCAGGACAATGGCTTTTCCCGGTATGTACTTGTGTCCCGGTTGGGAGATATTGGTCCCGGTTGGGAGTTACACATCTCCAGGAAATGTTTGACTAGTTTAATGAGGAATTTATAACCAAATGTGCTGAAACTTTGAACACTATCAAAACAACACTTAATGAAGGTGTTAGTAACATTTAATTTGATTGTCAAGATCAAAATAGAGAGCAATCATCCTAAGATTAACAGATAAAGTTTTAAAAGTTTGTATATTGAAATGAGAAAATAGAAAGTGCAATTTAATTTTGATACAACTTTAAAAGTTTAGTTTATTTTTTACAATTATCCTATGAGACAACCTCTCAATGCATATAACAAATAAGTAAGGTAAATAGCATCACCTTGGCAAATGCCTCTTAAAGGTTCAAAGCTCTCCAATCTCTCCCTATTCCAAATAACTGAAAGCTTCGCTGTTTCTATGCACCCCATAACATGCCTAATCCAATATGATCTCAATCCCAACTCCATCAAAGTAGATAGAATAAACTTCGAAGAAGCATTGTCCAAGTCAATCTTCAAAGCCATATACCCCACACCAGACTTCTTAGGACGCATCTTATGCAAGGCCTATTGGTAAATGACAATATTATCATAAATTTGTCTTCCTGGAATGAAGCTACATTTATTATGCGAGATCACACTAGGACACATTATTAGGCGAGATCAGCATATTAGTTAGCATCTTAGTTATCACTTTATAGGACACATTATAAAGCCTTATAGGATGTAAATGAGAAAGTTGTTTTGGTTGCTTGACCTTTGGAATCGGCACAATAAGAGTATCATTAATGCCCTCCATAAGAGAGTCTTTCTCCATGTAAATCGAGATTGGTAGCAGAAACTTATTTGTTGAAGTATGAATTTTGTGTCTTCAATGCTTTGGGAATGCTAGTTACTAGAATCCGAAGCATAATCCATAATACGAACACCCTTGATCCTCTTGTATCTTTTAGAATGAGAGTTACAGAGAATCAGAAGATGGGGAAGAAGATGGAAGTTATATTATGTAACTTTTATAAAATTCTGAAGGGGAGGGGCTATTTTCTAAAATAACATCCTCTTTTATATTATTCCATATAGGTATTGGGTTGGGTCAAGCCCACATGGGCGGCCTAGACCCACCAAAACCCAACATCTCCCATTTGCACATTGTAGGCTAGGCTCATCTCAAAACAACATTCCAACAACTCAAACTTGGATAGAGAATCATTCATACAGGCGAATGGATTGTATGACCCGAAGCACACAAATTGTGGGAGCTCCAATACAAACCTAACCATAGGCCATATAGGAGACATAAACCTAATGATGTAATTACTCTTAACAATGTGCTCATTTACCCCAAGTATTCTTCTTAATACATATGATCGAGTATCATTCAACCTCTCAAGAATCCATACTCATATCACTCTTATAATTACTTTGTACTTTAAGTTATTTCGAGTTATATCAAGCGAAATAACTCCAATCGGTGAATACATGCAATGAGTGTATAAGCAAAAATACTCTTTCTTTTGCTCTTATACCAATCAGATCTGAATTAACTCGCTTATCTAGGAATGTTCCATTAAGTCAAATCATCTCATGACTATAAGATACATCCTAAGATAGCCAACATTAATTCATCATGTCATAATATAGTCAAAGTCATAAAGGGTAATTATATAAATGAAATGCATATTTAGGATTTCTAAGACTCATATAGCGAAGAAATAGAGATTCATTCTTTCGCTTCCTTATAGGTCGTCTTGCACATGCAGTATGCAGTGCATGCTATGATGGAACAACTCTTTCCTTTTTGAAGATGAAAGAGTGTGTCTCACTCTTAATCGTAAAATAAATAACAACAAATGAGTCTTACTCTTGTTGCTCTTAAAGTGCCAAAACTGAAATTTTGTCTACACATTCAACAATGTTAAACAACAAGTTTCACACTCAGCTTCTTTTAAATAGATACATGAATAGTGGGGAAGTCATTCATGTCAATTCTTATAGACCTTTTTATTTAATAGTGTGACTAAATTCGCTCCCACTATATTGTAGTCATCCAAACTTTGGTCTCATCTCTACTCGCTTAATAGTGATAAAGACAATTACTCATGTGAGAAAGTAAATCTAAGTCTCTCCATATACTTCATCGAATTATGCTAATTGGCATTTCCAACATATTCATATAATAGAAATAAATATAAAACTAGTGAATTATGAGAAATACACTCCATATCATTGCAAGTAAAATACAAGCAGTTTGTCAACATATACAAGTCGACTACATCCTACATAAGCCCAGAGATCTCACATGTCTAACAAATGCATCCCTAACTATTGGTCAGGTAAATGGATCTGCTACCATTTCACTCGTAGGAATGTATTTCAAGACCACTTCCTTCTGTATGATCAAGTCTCTAGCACATCGATATCTAATCTGGATATGTTTGATCTTTTGACGATATTTTGGATCCTTAACACATGTTAACGCAGCCATACTATCATAATAAATTGTCACAGGTTCAAATGTTGACTTAAACAATTTTATGTGCTTTTCTACCAAACTGTCTCTTGTCTAGCTAAGGAGTACACACATATTTAGCTTCCACTATTGATAAAGCTATACAAGATTTCTTCTTGCTACTTTATGAAATTACATAATTATTTAGCAAGAATGCATATCTAGAAGTCGATTTGAGCTGATTAAGATCACTTCTCCCATCAGTATCTGTATTACCAACTTAGCGCAAATCCTTTCTTCAGTACCACAGAACACAGTCTAAAGTCCTTTTTAGATATCTTAATATCATTTAGACTAGCATCTAGTGTTTCGGACCCTGATTAGATTGAAATTTGCTCACTACTTTAAAGATGTAGCAAATGTCTGAATGTGTGCATATATTGCATACATTAAACTACCAACAATGTTGAAGAAACTGTACTTTGAATATTAGTTCTTTCTCATTAGATATCTTAGGACACGTATCAAAACTTAAGGCTTATATTCCTTTGGGGCATCCACCGGCTTGCAATTATACATATGGTAATGCTATAATATTTTCCTAATATAAGTCTCCTGAGATAGACTCAGAAGTCTTTTTAAGTGATCCCTAAGAATCTTAACACCAAGCATATAGCTAGCCTCACCCTTGTCTTTCAATTCGAAGTTCAATAATAACCATTTCTTGGTAACATCTATTAACTTCTTATCATTTTCAGCTATTAATATGTTATCGACATATGAGGATAGAATTATGAAACCACTATTTGAACGTTTAATATATGCAAAATGATCTTCCTCCATCATCATTGACCATCCTTTAACATGACTTGATGAAATTTGAGGTTCTATTATCTTAACGCTTGCTTAAGACTATAAATGGATCTTTAAGTCAGTAAACTCTGCGCTTTTGTCCTTTTAGCTCAAAGCTTAAAGGTTGATCCATATAGATCTCTTCATCTAGTTCTCTATTTTCATAAAAATAGTCTTAACATCTATTTGGTATAATTCTAAGTCCATCCATACCATAATAGCCATAATGAGGCAAATAGACACAAACCTGATAATAGGCGAGAATGTATCTTCATAGTCGATTCCCTCTTATTGTGTATAGCCCTTGGCTACTAATTGAGCTTTATATCTTTTAACTGTCTCTTTCACCTTACGTTTAATTTTTAAGAAACCACTTATTTCTAATGATCTTACGACCTAGCGGTAAATCAACCAAATCCTAGATTTAGATTTTATCAAATTCATTTCTTCTTTCATAGTTTTAACTCATTCCTTAACTTTAGAACCATAAAGAGCCTATTGTACTGTCTTGGGCTCTTAATTTTTTGGAGCAATTATAAAAGTTTCCCCTTCAATCTCAATATCGATGATAGGAAATTCTTTTATGGTTACTATATCGAGGTTGAGATTGTTCATGATATTGCTCTATAGGAACACAATCAGGCAACCTTCACTCCCACTTGCTTCAGGAGGAGCATGATATTCTATATTATCTTGCTCTGTAAGAGCTAATGCAACCATTCTTGCACTCCCACTAGACTCGGGATCTTCCATTTCATACAGTCGGAAAATCCCTATTTATCTCACATTTTTCAAGAAAGTCCTCTTTTAAGAAAAATGACATATCATGACTCAATTTTTTGTTACCCTTCCATTTGTATTTTTTTTCAAAAAATACTTATCTTATGGAGAATTTTGTGTATCTTTATAAAGATACATTTCTTCCCTCTCGGACCAAGTTTTCCATATTCATGAGAAGTGTTATGAATATAATTAGCGCAATCCAATGGGCGCATATTACTTAAGTCAGGCTTCTCGCCTTTACATAACTCATATGGGGTGGAAGGAACATATTTTAATGGTACATGATTAAGTATACAGGCCGCAATCAATAGCGTATTTCCTCTAAAGGAAATATACAAATTAGCTTGCGCCATCATTGATCTAACCATGTCCAATAAGGTTATATTCCTCTTTTCTTCTACGCTATTTCTTTGCAGAGTCAAACTAATAGTTAGCTATCTAGCTATACCCTTATCATCACAATAAATTTTAAACTAGTCGAATGAATATTCACGTTTTCGATTGGTCCTTAATGCTTTAATATTTGTATTTAATTGATTCTCAACCAATCTACTATATCGTATGAGGCAATCTAATGCTTCAAACTTCTAAGAGAATTAAATAAATATGACCATATCTGGTGAAGTCATCTATAAATGGAATAAAATAGTAAGCGGCATATCTTGCTCTCACATTTATTGGTCCACAATTGTCATAATGAATAAGCTACAAAGGAAATGTGGCTCTTTTTTTGCTAAATAGTAATCTTGTTGTTTTTCCAGCTAGGCAATGCTCACAATAAAATATATGTTCTTAAATAGAATCTAAAAGATAAGTATTTGCTAATCTTTCTAAGCAATCTTACCTAATGTGTTCTAGTCTAGCATGCCACTTAACATCATCATTTAATAAAATATTACAAGAATTGCCAACAACAAATACAAATTTATATAAATCCATAAAATAGTGTTCAACACTATAAGAACCAATTAACAAATATCCAAAGCCATAACAAATATAATCCAAAAGTAATTACACACAACCATTATCAAATACAATTTTGAAACCAAGTCCCAGCAAAAACAATAACAATCATTAAATTTCGTTGAACTTTAAGAGCATAAAACTCGTTATGAAGATTAAGAGTGCAGCCTCCCCACAACATCAGCTTGAATCCCCTTTAGAATTCGACGAAATTCCATAAAGGCATACCGATCCCTCGCTATGTGGTCTTTGGCTCAGTACAATCGTGAGCAAAGTGACCAGGCTTCCCACAATTGAAGCAATTCTCATTTCTGCCTTTCTTGTTGCTGTAGCTTCCGCGCTTGTGTTTGTTTCTGCTAAAATTGGCTTCATTGCCTACCTTGCCTTTCCTATTTCCTTTACCCTCCTTTTGACTAGGATCTAAAGCTCCTTTCAGTCATATAAGCCTCTCCTTCAGGCTTATTAGCAAGAAGGTGATCATCCTCAAGTTCAATATGTCGGGTAACATCATCAAATGTTATGATATTGTCATTATAGGTAAGGTTGACACGCATATGTTCCCAAGCATTTGGAAGAGAGCGTATAACAGCTTGGATTTGTTGTTCATCAGTTAACTTATGGCCAGTAGCCTTCAATTCATTTAATTATGTTGGACATGATAGTTAGGTACTGCCTTATTGTGTGATTATGATGTTTCTTATAGGCATCAAAGTTTAGAGTCAATTGATGCAATCTAATGGTTGTGGTTCAACCGAATTGAACCTTAATAGTGTCCTAAACTGCTTGGGCTGAACGGTGCATCTCAAAGTGTAACATCAAGTTATTTCTCATGCTGCTCAGCATCAATATGCGAGCTACTCTATCGTTGCACTTATAGGCCTGATATGCCTCCATATCTCGCCTGTATTGAGCAGTGCTTCCATGCTCATGCTCAGCCATCGGTTGTGTGATAGTTTCCGTCATTTCTTTCTCTTCCAAGAGATACTAAATTTTATGATGCCAAATATCATAATTATTATTATTCGGCTTATCTCCCTAGTTTAAGTCAATAATTATTTAGAATAATGATCACAAACAGATTTAGCACAATTCTTACTACAAAAATTATTTCATGTCACAATGTCTTAAATCAATCAATCATAACCTAACACATGTAGCAGAAACAAAAGCATTATCAATCATAACCTAACACATGTAGCAGAAACAAAAGCATTGTTATACAGTCCAATCAATTCCTACTGACATTGTCCAATTATCATCGTTTAATTTAAACATGCGCCAATTATTATATTAGATGAGACTCATTAATCTACCAACCTAATATTTCCCACAATATCACATGAATACAACTTGATACAATAAAATAATTTAAAACATGCATTTTCTTCAATAAAATAATTCAACATGCTTATTGTTTTAAATATTCAATATAAAATATACATATCACATATTAGAAGCAAAAACACAATGCTACTACTAATGATACTTACATATTTATTTGTCACTAATATATATATATATATATATATATATATATAATTTTCATGTAAAAAATTTATATTTTTCACACTTTTTAATACAAAAACACTTCAAAATATGCTCTAAAAATTCTGGAAAAATACTCATTAAATAGGAAAATAAATTTTAAGCACTTTAAAAAAATTGCATTGACAACGGAGCTTGCATGTGCCCTCATGCGTCGAAGAAAGACTCCCCATGCACTTCGCATGCCACCACGCAGTCACGCGCCTCCATGCGCTACCATGCAACGGTTGACCTTAGTTGACCGCCAAATCAGTAGATCTGCCACGTGGACCAATTATATAGTGCCACATGTGCAGAGACAAGTATACATGCCACATGGTATGCCACATCAGTAGCTCGATAATGTGGCCCAATAATATAGTGCCACGTGTCCATGTTTGCCACATCATCACGCCACATGGCGTGACACACTGGCTCACCATGTCATCGCTAGTTCAGCCTTTTTGCCATGTCAGACCACTTACGTTTTGACACGTGCCTAGGCGGTTACAATCGCCTTCTTACGCGCCTCTATTTGGGAATGGCAATAGGGTGGGTTCGGGGCGGAGTTCCCCGACCCTGCCGGTGAAATTTTAGAGGTCTCCGTCCTCGATCCCAACGGGGATTGGGATCTCCGATCTCAACCCGATTCCAAATTTATTAAATTTTTTATTTTATTTTCAAATTAAAAATATATTTTGATTTTAATTAATGAGTTAATTATATATTTTTTAAATAAAAAAATATTTTTACTTTAAATAAATAGCAAAATTTTATTTTATAATTTTTAAAAATTACTGATTATATTAAAATATAAATAATTAATATATATATATATAAATACAAAAAATAAAAAAATAATTGTTCGGGGCGGGACACATATATACCGTCCCTTGCACACAAAAATTCGGGGTCAGAATGGAGCACCATAGATACAGGTCCAATTGCCATCCCTGCCTCTGTCGGCATGTGTACTACATGCGCCATTGCCAATGGTTGTTATAGATCCAATTTTGAGTTTTTTCGGCATTTTCGATGATTTTTTATGGATTAGGACCTAAAAATTTACCATTCAATACCGTATGGATGGTGTTTAGGAGTCAAAAACATAAACCAAGAGTGAAATCAAACAAAAATCAATTTTTCAGAAATTCAAGAACACAAATTCGATCAGAAACTTCAAAAATTTATAACAATTCGGTCACTCATTGAAAATTTATGAAAAAAATATTCGTTGGAAAGCTTGTGATGAGAGCTTTCAAACCATACCAAATACACACCATGAAACAGAAAAATTTTCTCTCGAAAAATTGAAGAAATTTCGGTTTTTAGTGAATTTTCATGAATTATGCCATACTCAACATTTTAATCATGAATTCAAGCATAAAAACACAATTTCAGGCTCTAATACCAATATAAATTGAGATTAGCAGCACAAACTTACTTGTTAAAGCGTGAATTTCGTGTCTTCAATACTTCAGGAACGCTGGTTACTAGAATTCGGAGCATAATCCACAGCACGAACACACCATTGATCTTCTTATATCTTTTTGAATGAGAGTTGCAAAGAATTCAGAAGATGTGGAAGAAGATGGAAGTTACGTTTTGTAACTTTTATAAAATGCTGAAGGGGAGGAGTTATTTTCTAAAATAACTTTCTCTTTTATATTATTCCATATTAGATTGGGTCAAGCCCACATGACTAGTCTAGATCCACCAAAATCCAACACCCCATAAAATAAAAAATGAACTTGCAAAGGGAATCCTTCACAACTTGCCATTGCCTTTGATAGAAACTTGCGTGTAAGCCATCAGGATCAAGGGCTTTAAACGGGCTCATAGCAAACAAAGCATTTTTTTAACATCATTCTTATTATTTTTTTTAAAAAAAATATATAATTATGCATATTAAATGATATTCTTAATCTTACGAAAAAAACCTTAAATATATTTCAATCTAGCTTTTTATAAAAAGTTAAAGCTAATGGCTGATACTTGAACCACCAACGCTAATAGTTAACTATTATTCTGATTATTAGCAGTAACGGTCATCATTCAGCCAAATAAAGCATGTATGCTTTCCCTTCTATTCTATCTATTATTTAGAGAAATTCTTAACTATCATATATGTCATGTAATAATTAAATTAATTTATAGATGATATATTAAATTTATTCTATCTAAGTTTACTATATCATTTATAGACTAATTCAATTATTAAAAGATATGTTGTTGAACTAAATAGAATAAATATCTACCTAAGAGGAAATATAACTTACTAGATGTTCATTTGAGCTTTAGTAAGTTAAAGCCACCAAAAGCTGGGGGCTTTACTCAATTAAACAGATGAGAAATGCTATATATATTCAATATTAACTTGACACTTACTCTATAATTGATCTATACTATTAGCTTTAATTTGTTAAATAAATTTTGTAAATAAAAATTTTGATGATGCGGATCAATTACAGTGCAAATATACAATAAAATAGTAAAAAAAAAAAAATGTTGCTGACATTTCTATTGAACAGATACTACACCTTCTAATAAATAGTGAAGAATAATATACAGCTTGAGGCAATCAGGAGTGCGCAATCACCAAATATTCATAAAAACAATAATTAATTTTGGACAGTTCAATTTGGTTAAATATAAAATATTTTGGTTGACAGAATTGAACCGAAGTTACACTATAAAATATGAATAAAGCCAAATCATAATTGGTTTGGTTGGATTTTAATTTGGTTTTACTCCCCGCGGTGACTCCTCGAGCTCCTAAAGTGTAAAATACCCAAATAAGAAAAAAAAAAAAAATTGAAAAACTTCAACGTGTGTGGTGTACTGATCTAATTATTGCTTGACAAGTTTTCTGTCGCATTATAAACTCCCGCCTAAGGTTGCCTAAGCCTTATTGCTTGATCGTCGCACTGTACATAGATATAGATATATAGTTACATACCCACCATCAACTACCAATAGTTGTCTTGTCTCTTCAGTCTTCAGCAACCGGTCAAAGCATCTCTTGCTTATCTTCATATGTAAAGCTTTTGGGTTCCTTCTGTAAGTGTTTTACTTGTAGCAATTGGGTTTCAATGGATTGGAAGAGTAGTATTAGTGGATTTAGAGATCTGAGGCCTTTGGTTCATTTACTTTTCCCACTCTCTATTCATTGGATTGCCGAGGAAATGACTGTTTCTGTTCTTGTTGATGTTATTGCTGATGCTTTGTGTCCTGGGGACTCTACTTGCTCTGAAGCTATTTATCTCAATGGCCTCCAACAAACAGTAAGATGCTTCCTCTCCTACTTTCTCTTTTTCCTATTGAACAATTTTTCTCTGTTTGGATGATCAGAAAATGAAATAAAAAGGCTTTAAAAGTGCAAAAAAAAAAGGACATTTATTTTGTTGGCATTCACTGATTCTGAAAATCGACCCACTCCCCAGTCTACCACCCTGCACACTCCCTTCTGCTCACTCTCCGTTCAAACGGATCTCAAAGCAGAGGAGGAAGGGTGGGGAGAAGGTACCATGAGCCCTTTATCCCTCACATCTATCCAGAAACTAGTGTAGTTCACCGGTTCCACTGAATGCTTCTATCTATCGGCAAAGATCGTGTGAGTGTGCAGTTATGCTTGGGATCCTTCGCCATAGAATAGATAGACCCGTTCTTTTCCGGTGCACTCGATTTATATCTCGGACACACAAGGAAGGACGCAGTGGGAAGGAAGCAGCCCTGGCCTCTGTCCAGCCGATCATTCCGCTGGCATCTTGCATTCACGCTCCGTTTGACTGAATTGAAATTTGATTCATTCACTTAGGCTTTGTTCGGATTGGAGGTAAGGAGGGGTAATTAACGGAAGAATAGAGAAGGGTAATTAATAGAATGGAAGGAATGGAAAAAAGGAATTTAAAAGGCAAAAATAATCTTATAACTTATAAAAAAAAAGTATGTAATTTCTCTTTATCCTTTTCTATACTCTAAATTAGGATATAGCAAAAGTAAGGCAAAACAAGGGAACGGGAGGGGAAGGCTTAACCTTTCTTCGTTCCCTGTTTTTTTTTTTTATGTAACTATTAACGTTCTCTAACCTTCCATTAATTATCCCTCACTACCCTCCATCCAAACAATGCCTTGTGTTAAAATTTATACCTTTTAGTTGGTTAAGTACATCTGGTGGCTCAAATCAATAAGAATTTATAATTTTGAATATTTCGCCATTTGGGTTTACAGAGATTCTAAATTTTCTCTTCATTTTCCATTGTAAGAGGCATTAGGACCTTGGAAGTAGAGAAAGAACTGATATTTGTCCGGTTCATTCTAGAAGTTTCTAGAATATATTTCACGATTATCATTTTGATGATATCACTTTGTTGTTTCAGGCTGCTGGCTGTTTGTTGTTTCGGTGATTTTATATGCTGGTAATTGTATGTGTTTTGACTTTGAGAGACTTGGATATTAGTTCGGAAATACTTGCCTCAGCCCAGTTTATGAATTTTTTCGTAGATCAAATTAATGATAGAATGTTATATATACAAATTAATAACCATTTCAGTTACATGGTGGTCTCACATTGGTCTGGTTCACGAAAAATGTCGCGGACTGGGTCTAGGTTATAGTTCTGGTAGGGATGTTCAATCATATATTAATTCTGTGTTGTATCTATTGCCACCTAGGATTTGGAAATATTACAATTTCTTTTCTATTTTTTCTTGTCTTGGGCAATTCTAAAGGAATTGAATGCCAACTCTGTCTCTTATTATCCCTTTTTAAAAAAAAAAAAAAAATTCTAATGGAAGTCAAATTAAATATTGATTTCTGCGTATGCAATTTATTTGATCATGTGAAGACAACCAGTCTCAAATTCACAATTATTATCTATCAGTATTTCTAGTGCACTTCGTTCAATGCTCAAAAAGGCTTACTTGTAACCTTAGAAATTAGAAAATATGGCAGAATGTACCATTATTTAAATATTTAACTCATTTTTGTTATTTTTTCCAGTCCTTGAAGCTAAAATTAATTGAATCCTACCGTTTGTAGATGGTTGGTATTTTCAAGATGGTGGTATTACCACTCTTAGGCCAACTTGCAGATGAATACGGGCGTAAACCGTTTCTCCTTCTCACAGTATCCACATCTATAATTCCATTCGGTATGTTTCTGTTGGACATTCTAAATTAAGAACTTTGCACAAAATCATGTTTCTGAAATCATATGGTTTGAACATAAAAGTGAAGAATGCAATAGTATTTGTCTGAACGTTGGAAATACACTTTAAGCAGATTAGAACAATTGTCTAATTGATATCAATTTGAGGGATTATGCCAATAATACCAAAGACAAAGGTACATTTTGTTTTGAGTGTAATAAGAAAGATTCTCTTATTTCATCTGATGTTCTGTTCTGTTTGTTTCAATGCTTCAGCTTTACTTGCGTGGAATGATTCAAGAGGATTTGTTTATGCTTACTATGTGCTTCGTACATTTTCGTACATTCTAAGTCAAGGAAGCATATTCTGCATTTCTGTTGCCTATGCAGTAAGAATTAGACCTCTCTGTTGAGAAACAATAGTTAGAGAATGTAGAGGCATCAACTTTTCCCCTGCATTTGTTAGGCAGATTTTATAAAAGAAGACAAGAGGGCTGCAGCTTTTAGTTGGATCACTGGCCTGTTTTCGACTTCTCATCTCTTAGGCAATGTTTTGGCGCGTTTTCTTCCTGAAAAATATATTTTTCTGGTAGCAGATCTATGAATTCATGTTTATATTCACATCTAATTTATTTGCATTGTTATCCTGTTTGTTGCTATGTGTGATGATCGATTACTTTGTTTCAGGTTTCAGTTGTTCTCTTGATCTTTTGCCCGGTGTATATGCAGTTCTTTCTAGTTGAGACAATTCAACCAGCTCGAAGGACCAACCAAGAGACAACCTTGTTGTCTAAAACCATTAAGGTTTTGCACACACGATATAAATCGATGAAAGATGCTGCAACAATTGTCTTTACTAGGTATGTTCATGTAGCTCAGCTGAAGAGAATAAGTTCTTTTTCTTGGCCTATAATATTGCTCTCTTATATGATTCTTATAAAACAAGTTATGGTTTCCATGTAATTTTCATATTTGAAAAAAGTCTCTAAGAGTTTATACATTAATGTTCAGCCCTACACTCAAAGGCGTTTCTTTCATTTCCTTCTTCTATGAATTGGGAATGTCTGGGATCAGCACTGTCTTATTTGTAAGTTTCTCATTAATTTTATTTTAAACATTTGATTCATCCGTCATCATTGCCAGAGTACTGATCCACTGCCACAAAACTGATATAGAGACGACATATTGACAGCCAATGCATTTGTTCCCACTGTTATAGGTTATTGCAACCGCTAGAATTTGAAATTGTTGCTAATTTGTTAATATATAGTTAGTATGACAATAGTGTTATATCTGCAGCTAATAATCCATTGCTAATATTACTCTCTTTCTGCCTTTTGCAAGGACAGAATAGATTCATAGGATAATTTATATTATGTTTAGTTTCATGATTTACAGCACTAAGCTGATCCTTAAACTTTGTCATTCTGTACACCAACTAGGGACAGGATCTAATTGATTCATATCTGCTTATGCAGTACTATTTAAAGGCAGTATTTGGATTCACCAAAAATCAATATTCAGAAATTTTGTCAATGGTGGAAATTGGTGAAATTTGCTCTCAGGTTTGTTTCATTATTTCATTGACGTCAGAACCTTATCTTGGAATGTAATGGCAACTTAGAGAAAACATTTATCCTTATTGTTTGTTTTTGCAGATTGTGGTGCTTCCTGTAATCAATCCTTTAGTCGGAGAGAAGGTGATATTATGTATAGGCCTACTTGCATCCATAGCTTATGTAAGCTGCCTAACAAATCCACCATTTTGTTTTTATTTTATTTTATTTTGTAACCCACTTAGTGGTGTGCAAAATCGAACCAAACCAGTCTTGGTGTAGATTTTTAGACGAATTAACAGTATAGTCTATATTTGGTTTGGTCTGTTAACAAATGTTCCTTGGTTATTCTGCCAAGCAGCCAACTGAATCAAACCGAATAAAATTAAAATGTTACTTTTTTTTTTTTTAATTCAGTTTGGTTATTATGGCTATGGTTTGATAGCGTATTAACTCTTTTTAAGGGAATTTGCCTGCACTATGTTTCTGGCTGGGTTTGATAGCAGTTCCCTTATGAATATCAAAAGAAACTTGAGTTTAAAGACAACAATACCGATTAAACTCTCCTAAGAATAAATTAGAGAATGTTATTTGGTTGTATAGAAGAGGCTAGAAGAAGAAGAATTGCATACAACCAAATAACATTCTCTAATTTACTTGAGAGAATTTAATTAGTATTGCTGCTTTAAACTCACGTTTCTTTGATATTTCTAAATAGAATTTCTCTCAAACCAAGCCAGCAACATAGTGGAGGCAAATTCCCTCAAGGATCAAAACATAGTTTTTAAGCCTTCATTGTTCATCCACTTTTTCTAACACCAAAAGCGCACACACTATTTTCACAACCAAAAGAAAATACTGAATGATATAATGGTGCTGTTCTTTGAACAGGCAATGCTCTATGGCTTCGCGTGGGCACCATGGGTATGTACTTATATGTACTCGATTCCTAAGAGAAAAATATTTCCTATTCCCTTTTAAGCAATATAAAAATTTCATTATTGTTTTTTTTTTTAATTATTTTTTTATTAAGGCGTTGCTTGATTTAATGGCTTATTCCTGCTGATAAAATATATAGAAATTGGAAAGGATATTTTTCCTTAACCGGATAATATGAAAACCTTCTTTACCTTATAATGCATATGAATGACAAATTTTAATCAAAGCACTTTAAAAAGGTTCCAATAACATTCATTGTCAATTGCAGGTGGCTTACTTGAGTGCCTCATTTGGAGCCATTTATGTCCTCGTAACACCTTCTGTAAGCGCTATATAAACACCATATTTATCCCATTTAATCACTGATTGTCAGTTGCGGCTTTATGTGGTGAGTTTCTTCCCTTGCAGACTTATGCTATCATTTCCAAAGCATCAAGCTCGACAGATCAGGTTTTAAAACTGCTAGTCACTAATTTTATTACAAGAGCATATAAAGTTTTTCAAGTTTCATAACACCGACATGGTTGTTGGAATTTGTTTACTTATACTGCGTAAATAAAATTTAATTAAAATTAGAATTAAGGCAGTAGCAGATTTTGGTATATCAAAAGTTAGGTTTAGCATGAATTTTTCTTGCCAATATGTGGTCCATGGTGGACTGAACCAATGAGAGTATACGATGTAATAATTTTTGTTTTTTTACATGACATTCTTTTATTGGTTTGATCAACATAGATAAAGTCCAAGTATTTTCCATTTAACACTGCGGATCAAACTGTATGCCGCTTTGCCTGGGTATAACTTGACTAATTAGGTTTTCTAGTGATTGAATAAAGGGAAAAGCTCAAGGATTTGTTGCTGGTGTGCAATCAATAGCAAGTTTGTTGTCCCCTATTGCAATGAGTCCATTGACTTGTGAGTTGACGATTTATGTTTGTTCACTTAATCTTAAATTAGTGCAAGAAACCATTTCTAATTTTTCACTAATTGATTGAATTCTTTTATCAGCATGGTTCCTATCTATCAATGCCCCTTTCAACTGCAAGGGTTTCAGCATCATACTTGCCTCCCTATGCATGGTAAGCCCTTCTATCTAGTGCTTTGAAGTTGGTCGGTTATGTTCAATTTATTCAGTTCTGAGCATAAATATAGACACACAGTTTGTTCGATTTTTATGGGTTTTTAATATTAAAATAACAGAATTGAAAAATCAAAAGTTTCAAACTAAACCAAAAATCAACCAAATAGATGGAATCACATTTGATTCGGTTTGATTTTCAGTTTTAGTTTAGTTTGGCTTGGCCCTACATTTGATTATCTCCGTGAGTTAACCTTGAAATTTTAATGTTAGATTGTTGCTTTATCCTTTGCTTGCCTGCTTAAAGTGGAGCAACGCTCAACTGAGGAGGAAGACAGTCAAGTACCATTTTTATGTGACAATTAACTTTCTGCTCAATTTGTAAGCATGACCATTTTTATGTGTCAATTAACTTCCTAATCTGTTAATTTTCCCTGGCATGTCTATATAATTTGATATATAACCATTTATATATATTTATCACAATATGAGTATGAAAAATAATGACACTATATATTTATCCTTCAAACCTATTGCAGTTTTATTTCTGTGGTAAAGGTATCCTTTTTAATAAAATTCTATGCTAAAAAAAGTGATTTAGATCCTGCTTATCTTTCAAATTGCTCTGTACGTGGGCTCATAATTTATTATTTTTTTGGAGAATTTTACGAAAATGGATGAAAACAGTAAAATATTTATATAAGCACCGGGGACTAAAGTTTTTTTAATTTTACCCAAAACGCATGAAAATAATTAAAACAATATCCAAATCTAAAAGTCACTATAAGATGTATCCAGACAGAATATCTTTGTAATATCTTCGATATATTTTAAATATACATTGATTCAATTTTTATTAAAAAAGAACAAAAGAAAAAGAAGAAATGAATCAATAAAGAAGAAGAAGAATTGAATTGGATTTAAATTTAAATTTAAAGAATTACAACTTCTCAAACTAATAGCTTTCAATTCATTATGAAGTATTGACTTATTATTCAAATGATACATCTCTGAAATACTTTTGTTATGTCTTGGGTATACATTTGGTTCAATTTTTAAAAAGAAAATAAAGGAACAAGAAAAGAAAAATTGAATCATTAAAAAAAAGAAGTAGAAAAAGAATAGAATTGAATCTGTGAAAGTACAAGTACAGAGTTTATTAACTTGAACTCAAGTAATGGTAACTGCCACTTAGAACTTCATTAGAAAAGGCAAAACTTTATGAAGAATATCTATATGATTTATTGAATGCAAAAAAGGAAAGTTATATATAAGCTGCTCTCTTTAAAGTAGCAGTTATAACAAAAAATCTAATTAACTCTAACAAACTAACAAACTAATATATTTCTCGCCTAATATCTAATAATCTCTATACTAATTAAAATATTGTACATCCCCTCCTCAAGTTGGAGGTGTACGAGACAACAACCCTAACTTGTGAAGAAGAAGATTGAACTACGAACTAGGAAGTGATTTTATAAAGACATCTTCCAACTGTAAGTGAGAATTAACATGATAAAGACCAATAAAACCCTTTTAGTATTTATTTCACACAATATGACAATCGATGTCCAAGTGCTTGGTCTGCTTGTGAAAAATAGGATTCTCTGTGATATGTAAAGTGGACTTGTCACACCAAAAGAATGGGCGTCTAGATAGGCAGTTGCATGCTAGAAAGTAGATAAGCAATCCATTAAAGTTCGCAAATAGTGGAGGCCATGCTGTGATATTCTACTTCATAATTAGAACGGGAAATTGTATGTTGTTTCTTAGTGTTCCGAGAAATGAGAGCATTCCGCAAGAAAATACAATAACCAGTAAGTGATTTATGAGTCAATTCACAAGCTACCCAATCATTATCACTATAGGCAGCTAACTGAAAATTGTTGCAAGCTGGATAAAACAAACTTCGTGTAGAAGTATGCTTGAGATAGTGTAGCACATGCATGGAAGCATCCTAGTGGGTCTGATAAGGCATGGCCACATGCTGACTGAGTTGTTGAACACTGTAGGTTATGTTAGGCCTGGTGAGATTCTGATAGAGGAGTTTGCCTATAAGCCTGCGATATTGTTCTGCATTTGCAATGAGGGGAGAAGTAAAAGAAAACTTGAACCCTTTAGGTAAAGGCATAAGAACAGATTTAGTACCAGTCATAATAGTGTCAAGCAATATATCATTGAGGTACTTTCGTTGGGAGAGATAGACACCAGAAGGTGTGGATCAATTTCCAAACCTAAAAAATACTTGGCAAGATCGAGATCCATAATGGTAAATTTGAAATGAAGAAAAGCCTTAACATCTTGAATAGCTTCCACTGAGTTGCCCGTCAAAAGACAATCATCGACATAAACTAGAAGCAACAAGAAAACTATAAAAGTAGATTTGATAAAAAGACAATGATCATAAGGGCATTGTTGAAAACCAAACGAAAGCAATTGTTTTGTGAACTCCATATTCCATTGCCTGGAAGCTAGTTTCAAGCCATATAAAGACTTTTTGAGTTTACAAACCTAAGGTGGAGTAGCTCTTTAGAGGAAGAAAGTACACTTCCTCATCCAAAAAAACTGTGTAGAAAAGCATTATTAATATCCAGCTAATGAATTGCCCAACCTTTGGCAATAGCTATGGCAATAAGAACCTAGACAATGACTAATTTGGCCACTGGAGAAAAACACTCCAAGTAATCGACTCCTTGTATATGGGAATAACCCTTAGTAACTAAATGAGCTTTATATCTATCCACACTTCCATCAGGATTATATTTATCTTTGTACACTCATTTAGAACCAATAACACGTTTACTAAGGGGTAAAGTAGTGACTTCCCATGTTTGATTAGCTTCAAGAGCATCTAATTCCTTCTGCATAGCATGAATCCATTCCTTGTGTTGCACCGCCTGCTTGTAATGAGTAGGTTCTAGAATATGACTAAAATTGGCAAAGAAAACCTATCTAGGAACTGATAAAGATATATGAGAAGGTGTGGGTATAGTACCTATGGAGATCTTGGAAGTGATTTAGGCAAAAGAGTGCATGTTATTACAAAAATAATCTGATAACCATTGAGGTGGTTTCGTGGTTCGAGTACTAGTCGTAGGAAGAGTAGGGACATAAGGTGTTAAAGTAGGTGGGTCAGTAGGGATGGAAGAAACAGGGTTTAGAACCTTGGATTGGTGGTGCGATTGTTAGCATGAGAAAGAGGATAAAGCAAGTTATCTGTGGGCGAAGGATATGGGACAGGCGGATCAGAATATATGGGAAAATGTGCTCATAAAAAAATACACCCCTTGAAATGACAGTAGTATAGGAAGGTAGAAGAAGAATTTTGTAAGCCTTATGATTAGGGGTATAACCAAGAAAAACACCTCTATGGGCTCTTAGATATAGTTTATCTTTATGAGGGTGAGTATTTGTTACATAACACAAGCAACCAAATGGTTGTAACCTATCATAGTCTGGTTTCTTGTTGTACAAAATTTCTTAAGGACACTTTTATTTCAAAACAGAACTAGAAAGCTTATTTAAAATATAGGTGGCAATGAGTAAAGCCTCCCCCCAATGCTTTCTAGGTAAATGAGATTGAAGTAACAAGGCTCTAGCTAGATATAATAATTTCCTATTTTCGTTCCACAACCCCATTCTACTGAACAGTGTAGGATTAGGTCTTTTGATGAATAACCCCTATTGTAGCAAACAATTTTTGTCAATTATGGTTAAGGAACTCGATTATATTATCACTTCTCACAATTTTGACCTTACAAGCAAACCGAGTTTCTACCAGTCATAAAGTTTTTTAATAGTTCACAGGTTTGTTCCTTAGAATTTAATAAGTAAATCCAAGTCCTTCTACTAAAATCATCAACCAAAGTTAACATGTAATAGGCTCCATTGGTAGTTTGCTTCTTATAAGGGCTCCACAGATCCATATGAAGCGATTCAAAAATTCTAGTGGTTTGGATGCTACTAATGGGAAAAGGTAGTCGGGTCTGTTTGGCCTGATGACATATGTCACAGACCTTATCAAGTTTAGCATTAGAGATAAAAGGTAAGTGTCTTAAAATAGAAATGGACGCATGTCCCCATTTGTGATGCCAACTATTTATACTGTTAGAATTCCCACTTATTGAACGTGAGGCATTACAAATGTAGTTCAAATCAATAGGTAAAGTAAAAGGCTTGGCAACTGAATTATAAGTACAACTTTTTTAGAATAGTGGAATACTATTGCAAAGTCTATGGATGAAAAGATTTTGAATCCATTATGTAAAGAGCATTATGCACTCTTCCAATCGCAACCAATTCTCTAGTCTTCAGGTCCTGCAAAAATGAGGATGAAAGTGAATGTATAGAGAAGATAAGCTAAGTTTTTGAACGGATAACAAGTTGAACTTGAAAGTGGGTACATGAAAAATATTATTTAATTTTAAGGTAGGATGAAGACAAACAGTTCCACTTGTTATGAATATAAGTAGTTGAACCATTAGGAAGGTGAATAAGTATTTTATGAGGAGTTATGGTGATATTTTTCATTAGGTTTAAATCTAAGCAGATATGATTAGTTGCCTCTGTGTCAATAATCCATGCATCGAACTTGGAACAAGCAAGTTTCAACAAATCACAATGATTTGGAATAGCACCTTTAAAAGCCGTGTTATGAGCAAAATTTGTAAAACCTCCTTCCTTTGTTATAGCTTTGCCTTTGAGACATTTCGCCACCTCTTGCTAGATCAGCTGTGAAATTGAATGTTTCTAGGCTTCATCTTTGTCATTATGAGAAAATTCTTTCATATCTAGAGGAGTTTTATCAGTATGATCTGCCAAATTGGCATAATTTCTTTGACTTCCCCTTTTGCCTTTATCCTTCATCTCTTTCCACCAATTAGGATAGTCATTCAACTTGAAACATGTTTCTCTCACATGTCCACTAGCATTACAATGATCACAATATCGATCTCCCTTGTCTTTCTTGTTACCTTTATTTGCTTTATAAAATAGAGGCTTTTGTGCCATCAAGGCATTGTTACTTTTTGGAAGATCCATGTGAACAGTGATTTCGTTTTGTTTTTGAACACTTAAGAGCATAGAATAAGCTCTATTAATAATTGGTAATGGATCCATGATCAAGATCTGATTCCTAACTGCCTCGTAAGTATCATTTAAACCAGTTAGAAATTCTATGAGTCGAGCATTTGAAATCACCTATTCTATAGCTCTGTCAACACCATAGATGCACCTTCCGCAAGTACACTTCGGTGATGGCTGTAAACACATAAGCTCATCCCACAATTTCTTGAGTTTATTTAAGTATTGATCAATAGATAACTCTCTTTGTGTAACCATACTAATTTCTTTCTTTAGGTGGAAAAGTAAGGGTCCATTACTTTCTCCACACCTTTGCTCCAATTCAAGCCAAAGCTCCCTTGTTGTCTCGACATAAAGAAAAGACTCAAAAATTTCCTTAGAAATGGAATTAAGGATTTAGGATATTACTATACAGTTAACATGTCGCCATTGTGGAAGATCCTTATCACCTGCTTCTGGTTTTTCAAACGTGCCATCAACAAAACCAAGCTTGACTTTTGCTTCCAATGCAATCCTCAAAGACCGATTCTGTGAGAGATAATTTCTCCCATTCAAAAGATTAGAAACAAGAGCCATACCTGGATGATCGAAGTTATGGAGGAAAAGTGGATCTCCATTAGAATATTCCATGACTTTTTAAAGGAAGACAAATTGCAAGCTTGAGAAACAACAAAGCTGCTATAGAGAGATGAACAATAACTAAAATTTTGATTTCTTCTACTCTGATACCATATGAAAGTACAAAGTTTATTAACTTGAACTCAAGAAATGGTAACCGCCGCTTAGAACTTCATTAGAGAAAGCAAAACTTTATGAAGAATATCTATATGATATTTTATTGAATGCAAAAGAAAAGTTATATACAAGTTGTCCCTGTGATAGCAGGAGTTATAATAGAAAATCTAACTCTAACAAACTAATATATTTGCTGCCTAATATCTAATAATCTCTATACTAATTAAAACGTTGCGTATACATAGAACAAGTATCACAACAAATTATATTCTATATAGAATCCAATTTTAAAAGCATTGCAAATTCTCAAATTCATAACATTCAATTCATTGTTGAGTATCGGGTGTACCTTTCGGAATACCTTAGGTATACCATGGGAATTCATTAGGTATATCTCTAGAATATCTTGGGTATACTATGATTCATTTTTCATTAAAACATAACAAAAAAGAAGAAGAATAAGTTTGAATCTAAATTAAAAGCATCACAAAATCTCAAACTAACAACATTCACCACTCATTAAGCATTAAATTCAATTCATTGTTGAGCATTAGGAATATCTTTCAGAATTCCTTGAGTATACCATTGAAATACTTTAGATATTCCTTGAGAATTTACTAGGAGAAATACTTTTGAAATATTTTGGATATACTTTTGAAATATTTTGGATATACTTTGAAAATTTTATGAGAATACCTTTTGAATACTTCAAATATACATTGGAAATATCTTAGCGATTTTCATTGAAAAAAAGAACAACAAAAAATAAGAAGATATTACATAACACTAAATTCTTTACTGATATAACTTCTCAATTTAAAGGTTCAACTGCATACAAGACCATTAATTTTCAAACAGACTCACAAAATACCGTTCAATTTCCAAAAACATAAAAAAGAAACTAGCTGCTTCTCATCTTTTCATTTTATGAAGGTTGCTCCTCCGCCGATTTCGAGTAATCAAATTCTAAAGAGCGCCAAATACCATCTCCAATCCCACCGCCCACACAAGCAACAATTTCTTCCACATCAATACCATTGATGTCACAATGTCTTAGATAACGGCCACAGAGAGTGAGAAAGAGAAAGACTACTTGAAGAAAAAAGAAGGCACAAAAGAAATTAATTTCAATAAAAATAAAAGGGGGAAAATGCTGGTACTTTTAAAAATAAAAATAAAAACTCATAACTGACAAAAATTCTTCTATTTTTTTTTTTTATGAAATTTACAGGATTAACCAACTTTTTTAACTTTTTTTTTCATTTTTATCAAATCCACTTTTCAATTTTATCCTTTATTTTTTATTTTCATCTTCCTTCTTCTTCTTCTCATTGCTAAAAAACCAACTCCATTTTTGGGGTTAATTTCACTCCAGATTATTATATTTTTGATAATTTGAGCAAAAATAACTTTTTTAATTTTTTTCATAAAAATTACTAAATTTTATTTTTTTTCCATAAAAATCACTTCTATCAATTCCCTCATCGGATTGCTAACGTGAACAATGACGTGACACCATAATTTTTTGAATTTGCTAATGTGGTATCTAGATTGATGATGATGTATCATTATATGTCAGTATTTTGATGACATGTCATTATCCACATCAGCATGTGAGGGAATATTGCCCAAAATGATTTTTATAGGAAAAAATAAAATTCAGTGATTTTTGTGGAAAAAAAATTTTAAAAATTATTTTTGTATAAATTATTAAAAATATAATAACTATCGGTGAAATTAACCCATTTTTATTGGTCCCTACTTTAACCGTTTGTGCTATTAATTAGAACAAATCAAATTAGATTTTAATGGATTCGAGATAGTGTTACAACCTCATCCATCTTAGTTGATTACTTCTGGTAATAATGCAGGCCTACTTGGCAATGGTCAGATTCTTCATGGGTTTGAATCTTTCTTCTTTTCCTATGCTTTGGATCCTTAGTTTCAGTTTAAGGTTATTGAAAAAGTTAATTAACTTTGGTATTATTATGACAAATTATATTATGCACTTAAGTACACAATGCTAGTTGCTCCCAATGAGCTCACACGTGCTAGATACATTTTTTAATAATTGTAGATACATTATTTTAATAACTGTAGCTTTTTTTGAATTTAATGGTTTTTTTCCAACTCTTTATCTTCTTCATTTTTTTCTATTATTTTTTTACTTATTTTGTTTGTTGCTTTTTGTGAGCCCATCTTTCCATTTTTTGATATGATTTTCTTACTTAATTTTGTGTATATTGTTCTATTTGTTTTTTTTTTTATTGTAATTCTTTATTCCATTACAAATGAATGAATATATTTTATTTGAAAATGCGATATATGAGAGTCTAATTTGTGATAATTTATGTAATAATCAAATATAGATGAAAAAATAAAAAAAAATTCATGAAAACATATATAATTATAAAGTAATGTATTTACAGTTATAAAATAATGCATCTACAGTCATTAAATAATGAATATAATTATTGTTAAACGTATAATCAAATATAGATAAAAAGATGAAATAAATTCATGAAAATAAATAATGATGAAATAAATTTATGAAAATAAATAATGAATCTACAGTTTTTAAATAATAAATCTAAATCTAGTATGTAAATAATTAAACATACAAAAAAAGATAAAATAAATTCATGAAACAAGTAATGAATATACAATTATAAAATAATGTTTTTACAGTATTAAATAATGAATATAAACTTGGTAAATAAATAATCAAATATACAAGAAAAGATGAAACTGATTTATGAAAACAAATAATAAATCTACAGTTATAAACTAATGTATCTTTAATTATTAAATAATGAATTTACAGTTATTAAAATAATATATTTACAATTATTAAATAATAGATCTATAGGAATGTTAGCGACTTTTAGGTTGTGCATGCGCAATTGGATTTTTTGAGCACATAGCATTATGCACTCAAGTGCACGTATAATAATTCGTATTATTGTAGTAAAGTTACATAATTTTTTTATCTCATAAAAGTCACTTAACTATGATTTAGTTTCAGTAAAGTTACTTATAGTGATTTTTCAGCAGTTAACAACAAAAAAAGTTGTGTTAACATTTCAGTTGTCATATAAAACACATTACATCACTGTACATGTCAAATAAAATGTCATTGTACTTGTCAAATAGAATTCTAACATCTTACTTGGTATCATTTTTAATTTATGATACTAGAACTCTATTTGACCTGTATAGTAATATTTTTTTTAACATGTATAATGATATGACATGTCTCATATGCTAATTGAAATGTTAGCACAATTTTTTCGGTTGTTGATTACTGAAAAATTATTAGAAATGATTTCACTGAAACTAAACCATAGTTAAATAACTTGAGATAAAAAAAAAATTATGTGACTTTACTCTAATAGTACCAAAAGATAAAATTAAACATTTTTTGAATCCTTCTTGACCAAATAATTAATTAAGACCTTCATGCCTAGAAATAATTATAATATGAGAGTTGTACTGTGTCTACGTTTGTACTTCTGCATCGCCCTTTTACTAATAATAAACGGTAATCAACACTTGGCCATTATTTGAGTGGGAGAAAAAAATTATAAGGGAAAAGAAAAATAAGGAATTAAAATAAGGAGATATTATTATTTTATTTTGTTTGGGAAGGAAGGAAAATAAAGAAAGGAGAGAAAATAACTTTTATTTTCTATAAGTGTTTGGATAGATGAAAATATGTGAGAAGAAAAATAAAGAGGTAAAATAAAAAGTATTTTCACTTTATTTTATTTAGAAAAAAAAGAAGTGAAAATAAAATAACTTATATTTTTTATTGTCTATTTTTTTTTTAAATGGAGAAAAAATACAAGAGATTGAACAAAAAATATCACTATTACTGATAAAATTATTTTTTTTTATCATTGATTATAATAGTGAAGTACTTAATATATTATAAAATGATGTAAAAAAATAAAAATATATAAATACTATAATTTTTTTTTTACCTCTAACAATAAATTATTTTTTTATTTGTCTTATTATTTCATACATATTACTTCAATTTAAAATATAATAAAAAAAATAAATGAAGAAAAATAAATATAAAGAAAATTTCCAAACACTATCCGTGGAAAATTCCCAGGTGTTAATTTTATTCTTCAGTTTAGCCTTTTCTGACATGTCCTGCAATCTTATTTAATATCTCCAGTTTTGCTTTTCTTGCTTGATGGTCTCGTGAGCAGAGCTTGCTTCTTGTTTGTGCTCTACTGAATTCCACCTTCTCTTGTTAGTAGCACTTTTTGAAGTTCCTACAGAGAAATAAATGGGAATTTGCCCCAAAACACAATTTTTAGCAATACAAAATTTATGCATTAAAGTTTAGGTTTGTGAAAATATTAATATGAACTATATATTGAAAAATTTTTAGATAAATTAAGTCTATCATATTATTTATAGACCAATCTAATTGTACAATAACATACATTTAATTGTTGTATTTCATTGGTTAATTTGAAGATAAAAATAAAATAATTAAGTACATATTATTATGTGATTGGATTGGTCTAATAAATCCGATCTACTTAAAAAATTTTCTTATATATTGCCGAAATTTGCAATTATAATTTTTTCAATTATGATTTCATTTTAAAATACTTAAATAATTTTAATAATATTTTAAAAGAATTACACTTAATTGTGAAAATCATAACAATTTTAGAAAATGTTTCTAAAAAAACCACATTACCGAAAAAGTATATTCAAAATATACCAAAATATTTACTGGTAGAACAAATCAAAATATACAAAAGTATACCGAGATGCTCTCAAGATATTCTAAAGTATATCAAGATATATCCAATTATTTGCACGATATACCATATATATACAGAATGTGTATTTTTTGATATATTTTGGATGACTTTTGAATCCGGATATTTTTGTAAATATTTTTAAGTATTTTGGTAGTTTTGAATAAAATTTTAAGTATAGAATTTTTGTAATATTTTATGAATTTTTTTGATAATTTTAAAAATTTTCCTATTTATAATTGGTTATGCCATCTGGTGATAATAATAATATTTCTAAACTTCAATTTATATTAAAATAAGTTTAACTTTTAATTTTACTAATATAAAAATTCATTGGTCAGCTTACTTTTTATCAATGATTAAGTTAGATGAAAAGAAAGCAACTACAAACATTTTTTTACTACCAATTTTGTGATTTTACTCATAGAAAACCTATCAAAGAAATTTTGGGTTAAAATACTTAATAAGGAGGGATTTATATTTGGGGGACTGACATGGAATTAATATAAAGAAAATTTTTGATATAATTAATTATTTCTGAAAATTTTGTCTATGACATTATGATCACCTGTTGTAAAATGATTTGTATAAGTAATTTGTAAATTTATATTTTTGCGAGCTTACAAAAAGTAAAAGAAGGGAGAGGTAATTTTTAATAAATAAAAAATTGTAATGAATTTTATTTGTATTATTTTATAATAAAATTAATTAAAATAAATAATATTTACTAATTAATTTAATTAATATTCATTAATATATAATTTAATTAAGGTAATAAAATTAGTATAGTATTAATTTAAATAATTTAAAATAATGAATAAAAATTAATATAAAGAAAATATTATTATATTTATTAATATAATTACTATATAATTAGTATTATTTAAATTTTTAAATATAATTATGTATTTTAACTAAAATAACTAAAATTAATAATATAATTAATATAGATTAATATTTTGGCGCATTTAAGACAAGAACAAAAACAATAATACTATTATTAACATTATTTAATTTTCATAAATTTCAAAATTAGTTTTTTATAATTTATTAATTTTAAAAATAAAATTCAATTTATTTAAGAAGAAAAAAATTATGGATAAAATATATTAATAACATTTTATATTATAATATATTGAAATATTAATTATATCTCATAAATTAAAATTGATATCAATTACATAAATAAAATATATTTAAAAGTATATTTTAAATTTTGTTAATATGAAACCACTTGCAAACTAATTTCATAGGGATAATTACGTAAATATTATTAAATTTTTTCGTTTTGTTACAATTTAATACGAAGTTAAAATTCTAATCAAATAAGATGATGTGTCAGTATATAGACGTATCTCGTCAGTATACTATATCAATCGGTCAAACATATTTCCTTATTTTTTTTTATTAAAATTTTGATTTTAATATTAAATTGTAACATTATTCAAAAATTTGATATCAATTTATAACAAAGTAAAAAAATTTAAAAGGACTAAAAATGGGTAGATTTATGCAAATTAGCCCCAATTTCATACATAACGATGCTTTAAGCGTTATTGCTTTCATCGTCACACTGTATACCAATAATTCAGTCTTCAGTCTTCAAAAACCAGTCAAAGCATCTCTTGCTTTTCGTATCTTCTTCTCGAAAGCTTTCATAGGTTCCTTCTAAATAAGTGTTTTACTTCTTTTGACAATTGGGTGTCAATGGATTGGAACAGTAGTATTAGTGGGTTTAAAGAGCTGAGGCCTTTGGTTCATTTACTTTTCCCACTCTCTATTCATTGGATTGCTGCGGAAATGACTGTTTCTGTTCTCGTTGATGTTATTGCTGATGCATTATGTCCTGGAGACTCTAATTGCTCTGAAGCTATTTATCTCAATGGTCTCCAACAAACAGTAAAATGCTTCTTCTCCTACCTTATCTTTTCCCCCCTTTTTTTTTCGTTTGGATGGTCAGAAAATGAAATAAAATGGCAACAAATTTTGAAAAAATTGGAAGTTTATTTTGTCGGCGTTCATCTCTTTGATTCCGAAATGCTGAAATATGCATCCTTGATAGGACCTAGGAAATGAAGAAAAGGGTTTCTTTTCAATTTTCTTCATTTTTAGTTGGTTAAGTAAATATGGTTGCTCAATCGAATAAGAATTTATACTTTTGAGTATTTCGCTACTTGGGATTGCAGAGATTGAAAATTTTCACTTTCCTAAGGGCATTATCTTCTTGATTTTCCAATGTAATAGGCATTAGATATTAAGACATCCGTAGAACATAAAGGAATCATGCATTATTGGGTTCATTCCAGAATCTTCTACCATATATTCCTCCTGATTACCAATTTGGTGAAATCCGAATTCACAGCAAAATTCAGGCTGCTGGCTGTTTGCTGTTTCAATTTTTTTTAAATCTAATTCACCCACTACTGAGATTAATTTGGATTCATGCCAGGCAGGCCCCTTAAGTGGGCAAAGTGCTCTATCCCAACTTGGTCATTCATACCTAGGTCTTAAATTTGAGATCTTTTAGTAAAAGGAGAAGGGACTCTTAACATCCCATTTTGGCCCATGGGGCTGATTGTTTCAATGGTTTTAATATGCAGGTAACTTGGTTTTTTATGTGTTTTGACATTGAGAGACTAATTCTTTGTTGTAATTATCGCCACCTAGGATTTGAAAACTATGCAAATTTTTTTTATATATATATTTTTTGAGTCGTTGAAGCTACAATTAGTTGAATCCTAATGTTTGTAGGTGGTTGGAATTTTCAAGATGGTGGTGTTGCCACTTTTTGGCCAACTTGCAGATGAGTATGGACGTAAACCATTTCTCCTTCTCACAGTATCCACATCCATATTTCCATTTGGTATGTTTCTCTTGGATATTCTCAAATCAAGAACTAGAATTTATTCACAATGTTCTCAAATTATGTTTCTGAAATCACTCAATTCCAACATAAAAGTGAAGAATGCAATATTATTTGTCTGAATGTCAAAAGACACTTAAGTAGGTTAGAGTCGTTAGACCAATTGTCAAATTGACATCAATTTCAGGGATTATCCCGATATTACAAAAGGTAAAGGTACATTGTATTACTAAAGAGTGTACAACAAACTCTTGAGCCTTTTTGATAATAAGAAAGATTTTTCCCTCATTTCATCTCATGTCCTATTTGTTTCATTGCTTCAGCTTTACTTGCATGGAATGATTCAAGAGGATTTGTTTATGCTTACTATGTGCTTCGTACAATTTCAGACATTCTAAGTCAAGGAAGCATATTCTGCATTTCTGTTGCATATGCAGTAAGAATTAGTGTCCTTTGTTGAGAAACCATAGACAGAGAATGTAGAGGCATCATTTTTTACCCTGCATTTGTTAGGCAGATTTTATAAAGGAAGGCAAGAGGGCTGCAGCTTTTGGTTGGATGACTGGACTCGTTTCTATTTCTCATCTCTTAGGCAATGTTTTGGCACATTTTCTTCCTGAAAATTTTATTTTTCTGGTATGAAGTTCTGTGAATTCATGTTCATACTTACGTCTTGTTTATTTTTATTGGTTGACTTGTTTTTTGCTTTGGTTAATGATTGATTATTTTGTTCCAGGTTTCAGTTGTTCTCTTGATCTTTTGTCCAGTGTATATGCAGTTCTTTCTTGTTGAGACAATTCAACCAGCTCGAAGGACCAACCAAGATACAACCTTCTTGTCTAAGACCATTAAGGTTTTCCACACACGATATAAATCAATGAAGGATGCTGCAATAGTTGTCTTTACTATGTATGTTTAGGTAGCTCAACTGAAAAAATAAGTTGAAATACTTGGTGTTCTTTTTCTTGGTCTAAAATTTTACTCGTTTATATGAGTCATATGTAACAATTATGTGTTTCTATGTAAATTTGCATATTTGCAAAAGTCTCTAAGAGTACTTACATTAATCTCCAGCCCTACACTCAAAGGCGTTTCTTTCATTTCCTTCTTCTATGAATTGGGAATGTCTGGGATCAGCACTGTCTTATTTGTAAGTTTCTCCTCAATTTTTTTAAGCCATATTTGATTCATACTTCATTGTTATCATAGTATTGAAACTACCACAAAAATGATCCATGGCAACAAATTGACGGGTGCTACATCTGCTCCGGCTGATGTAGGTTATTCCAACAGTTTTAGAATCTTATGCAACAGTTAAAATATGAAACTGTTACTGATTTGTTACTGAATAGTTAATATGACAATAGTTTTATATCCGCAGCTAATAATCTGTTGCATTAAGCTATTCCTTTCTCCATCTTCTTTTTCTGTCTTTTGCATGGGCAAAATTTATTCGTTGGAGAATTTTATGGTTGGTTTCATGAATTATAGCACATTGCTGACCCTTAAAATCAATATGTACATCTACTAAGGAGAGGATCTAATTGCTTCATATCTGCTTATTCAGTATTATCTGAAGGCAATATTTGGTTTCACCAAAAATCAATATTCAGAAATTTTGTCAATGGTGGAAATTGGTGCAATTTTCTCTCAGGTTGGTTTCATTATTTCAATGACATCAGAACCTTATTTTGAAATGTAATGGCAAGTAGAAGAAGTATTTGACTATATTGCTTTCCTTTGCAGATTGTTGTGCTTCCTGTAATCAATCCTTTGGTTGGAGAGAAGATTATATTATGTGCAGGCCTACTTGCATCCATAGCTTATGTAAGCAACCTAACAAAACCACCAATTTTGACATCATGTAGCCTATTCATGGGTGTGCAAACCGAACTGAAACTGAAAATGTTTCAAACCAATTATAGTTCTGTTCAGCTCAGTTATAATTTCTAAAGAGATTAATGGTAATAATTTCTGGGTTTGATTTGTTAGAAATATTCCTTTTTTATTTTGCCAAACCAAATGGTATTAAAATGCTACTTCTTTGGTTCAGTTTGGTTATTATTCAAAAAACCAGTTTGAACCGAACAAATACTCCCTATTTTCACAACTAAAAGAAAATACTAAAGATATAATGATGTTCTTCTTTGAACAGGCACTGCTCTATGGCTTGGCGTGGGCACCATGGGTATGTACTTATATGCACTCAATTTCTAAGAGAAAAGTTTTGCTATTCGCTTTTAAGCAATATAATAATTTCATTATTATTTCTTTTCTAATTATTATTATTATTATTATTAGTGTTGATGAACTAGTTATGTTTCAAATTGGAATGAAAATTTGTCCTTAAGTAGGAATAAGATGGAAATTTCTTTACCTTATGCATATGAATGACAAATTCAATCCGAGGATTTTAGAAGTTCCAAAAACATTCCAAGGATTTTAGAAGTTCCAAAAACATTCTTATTGTTAATTGCAGGTGGCTTACTTGGGTGCCTCATTTGGAGCCATTTATGTCCTCGTAACGCCTTCTGTAAGCATTATATAAACACCAATTTTCTCCCTTTTAATCTCTAATTGTGTTTTATAATATTGATGGAATGTTAAATGGTTGTGGCTTTATGTGATGAGTTTCTTCCCTTGCAGACTTATGCTATCATTTCCAAAGCATCAAGCTCGACGAATCAGGTTTTAAAACTACTAGTCACTAATATTGTTACAAGAGCAAGAATTAAGTTTTTCAAGTTTCAAAACACCAACATGGTCTTTGGAATTTTGTTAATTATACTGCATAAATAAAATTTAGTTAAAATTAGAATTAAGGCAGTAGCAGATTTTGGTATATCAAAAGTTAGGTTAGCATGAATTTTTCTTGCCAAGAAGTGGTCCATGGTGGACTGAACCAATGAGAGTGTACGATGTATTACTTGCACGGCATTTTTGGTTGGTTTGATCAACATATATCAAGTTTAAGTATTTCTCCTTTAACACTCTGCAGATCAAACTCTGTGCCACTTTGCTTGGGTATAACTTGACTAATTAGGTTTTTTTAGTGATTGAATAAAGGGAAAAGCTCAAGGATTTGTAGCTGGTGTGCAATCAATAGCAAGTTTACTGTCCCCTATTGCAATGAGTCCATTGACTTGTGAGTAGATGATATATGTTTGTTCACGTAAATCTTAAATTAGAGCAAGAAACCATTTCTAATTTTTCACTAATTGATTGAATATGTTTATCAGCATGGTTCCTATCTAGCAATGCCCCTTTCAACTGTAAAGGTTTCAGCATCATACTTGCCTCCCTATGCATGGTAAGCCCTTCCATCTAGGCCTATTAAATTGGTCAGTTCGGAATTTATTCGGTCCCCGAGAGCATCTATAAAATGAAATTAGACGGAATTAATTTTTATTTGGTTTGATTTTCGGTTTTAGTTTAGCTTGGCTTGGCCCTACTTTTGATTATCTCCCTGAGTTAACCCTGAAATTTTAATGTTGTTAGATTGTTGCTTTATCCTTTGCTTGCCTGCTTAAAGTGGAGCAACGCTCAACTGAGGAAGACACTCAACTACCATTTTTATATGACAATTAACGTTCTGCCTAATTTGTTAATTTTCCCTGGCATGTATATGTAATTTGATTTATGTGCACTAGTTCCAGTGGTATGTTGTATAACCATGTATATATATTTATATTATTACATGAATATGAAAAATAATGGCGCACTATATATTTATCCTTCAAATCTATTGCAGCTTTATTTCTATATAACGGTATCCTTTTTAATAAAATTCTATGCTAAAAAAAGTGATTTAAATCCTGTTTATTATATAATTTATTTATTTTTATCTAAATTTTACAAATATTTCTAATAGAAATGATTGGTTATGCCACCTGGTTATAATAATAATATTTCTAAACTTCAATTTATATTAAAATAGATGCTTAACTTTTAATTTTAGTTATATAAAAATTCATTCGTCAGCTTACTTTTTATGTTAAGTTAGATAAAAGCAAAGCAACTACAAGCTTTTTTTTTTTTCACACGCAACTACCATCTTTTGAAGGAAAGCAATAATGTGAGTGATTTTACTCATATAAAACCTATAAAGGGTTAAATAAAAAACCAAATATAACAGAAATTTTGGGTTAAAATACTTCACGAGGGATTTATAGTTGGAGGGCTGACATGGAAAATTTTGTACTGCCCTACACACACATGTAATTATTCCTTAAAATTTTGTGTGTTCCCGCCTAAACGTTATTGCTTTCATCGTCACACTGTATACCAATAATTAAGTCTTCAGTCTTCAACAACCAGTCAAAGCACTTTCCAAAAAAAAAAAAAAAAAAAAAAAAACAGTCAAAGCATCTCTTGCTTTTCGAAAATGCAATCAAATTTTTTTCATAATAAATCTTCGTTTTTAATCCTCTAATCCTAATACATAATGAATTCAAATTGGAAAAACAAAATCCAATACGACAAGTTATTTCGGAAATTATTTTTACGTTCAGTGATATCAAACACCAACTTTGTAACTTTTCCCTTTTTTTTTTTAATTGTAATCATTCATAATAAAAAATGGAAAATAAAAATTTAATTTTCTGATAAATATATGATATTTTATTTTTATTGAATTCATTTTTTACGGTTAGCTTTCCAGAAAGAAAAAAAAATGTTCACATGGAAACCCGGAACAGTGTCTGTTTAGTCTGGTCACAATAAAAAGAAAATGACATAAGTATAATTATAAGCAAATAAAATGTTTATATGATTTAATATTATTTATATTCATATGATATTAATAAACAGAATGATTTGCAAAATGTGTATGAATGACAGTTACTACTTGTAACTGTGATTGACTTAGTACTTTAGAAAGCTTTTGATAATTGTTCTCATTGAGTTGCAACTCATCAAATTGCATCATCTTTCAGGCAGAGAAGAGTAATTAGCTCAATTTGGAGGTGCATACCATATAGAGGACATGGATCACAGGACACCGGCCTAGTCTCACCAATCTCTTTCCTTGCATTGCACATATTAAGAATTAGTAATATTATTTAATAATAAATTAAATTATTAAATAATAAAATTAACTCAATTAATTAATTCAATTAGTTGATTTTTTAGTAAATTTGCTTGTCTCTTGCTTTTTTTCACTCACTTTTATATAGTATGATATTATTAAAATATTTTAATAATATATGTGTTTTATTTTAAATAATATATATATCTGATTGAGGACGTGTGTATCTATCTGATTTGTTTAAAAATTATTAAAAGGTATAACTAGGTAGCTAACTATACAAAATGGGGTAGCAAAAGGAAGGAATAGAAACATGTTGGACATTGTCAAGTCAGTGATTGTGCTAGCTAATTTGCCTATTTCTTTTTGGGAGATGCATTGTTCACTGTGACCTACATTCTTAACTAGACCTAACCAACGGTTCGGAACCGGCGGTTCTACGGTTTAAAAAAATTTGAACCGGTTTGGTTAGTTTAGATTATTTAAATTTAATAGTTGAGAATAATTTATAAGTTAATGAAATACAATTAAGATTAAAATAGTGTATTATTTATATAAATTGTAATTAATTGGAGCTAATCGTACAAATTGAGAAAAAAAAATTCAAGTTAGGACTTAGGAGAATGAAAAATAATAAATATTTAAGTTAAATTTGAAAAATATTTAAAAGTAATAAATTTAAAAAATTTTAAGTGGAATATTTAGTTTTAATTTTAAAAATTATTTAAGCTAAATTTGAAAAAAAATATATAAAAGCAATAATGTTAAAAATTTATAAGTAATAAGTGGACTATTTATTTGTAATTTTAAAAAATATTTAAGGTAAATTTGAGAAAAAATTTGAAAAGAATATTAAAAATAATAAATTGGCACTTGAACATAATTTTTTTTTTACTATTAATTAAGTTGTCTACGTATCTTCTTGGAATTTAGAGGAATCAAAACCTACGTAGCTTTTACCTTTTAAATTTTTTGAATATCCCATTACCTTGTTTAATTCAAACTGCCGGTACTGGATGTGCCAACGTTTCCCTCGGTCATATAATTTAATTCTTCATCGTATCCTTCCTTTTCAAATTATTATTGTCTTAGAGCTACTTTAGTCCAATTAGCGACACACGCTTAGACTTCAATTGATTCGGGAGTTAAATTATATCGCGTCTCATCCAAAATATTACCTTCCAAACTAAATAGTTATTCAACTGCAACTATTGAAACTAAACATACAAAAATTTGTTTTGCAATTTGGTAAATAATGAGATCAGTGTTTTGTTAGCAACTTTACCATTCAAGAACAAGAAAGTATTTACCTTCTTTATTATCACCAAACTCAAAATATGTTATTAGATAAATGTTAAGTTTGGGTGAACCGGTGGATGATCGGAGCTTTTTTATGAATTTTTAATATCAAATGATCACACATTCTCACACTTTCCAGTTCAACTTTTTCATGACTAGAACTAGCGGAAGTAGGGATACTATATAAATTACTAAATTCATTAAATAGATTACAAATGTTTCTTCTAACTTTATTTACTATTGAATCAATAGCATCCTTAATATCAAGATACTCATAATAAATTTGTAAATATTCATGTAACATTGTAATTCTACACCAACATATAAGATTAATCAAAAGAACCATTTTAAAATAAAATAATCACTTGTATAACATTACAAATATAACATCATGCAAAACAACATCATTTATATACTCTTTAAACACATCAGCAATATTAATACATTGAACAAAAAATAAATGACATGTAAAATAATAAACACTATTTAAAACATATATTGCATCATTAAAAACTTTAAAATCTCTAAAAGATTTTTACAAGCGTCCAAATATTGTGAATATAAATTAATTTGTATCACATTAGTGGAAATAAATTAGCATAATAAATATTTATATGTGTATGACTCATTGATTAATTTAAATGTGGAATTCCAATGAGTTGGGATATCTTGTAGAAATTTTTTTGGTTTTTCGTCATTTTCACGACAAAATCAAATCAATTATTTTATGATTTGGGGATGTACATGCAAATAAATAGTTGCTTGTTTTATTGATTCAATTGTATCATCCAATATTTTTAAACCATCTTTCACATATAAATTTAAAACATAACATGCACATCTAATATGAAAAAAACATCAACTAATATAAGGTTGACATAAAAATTGAAGCTCTCTAATTAAGGCGGTATTAGCCGCCATATTATCAAAACTGATTGAAAATTTTGTATTAAGTAAACCGTATTCTTCTAAAATATTTTTTTATCATTTTAAAAATATTATTTGTTGTATGTCTAATGTTTTTAGCATAATCCAATTATCATCAATCCAATGACATGTTATACCTATATATGAATGCATGCGCCAATTATCGCTCTAAATATCACTACAAATTGCAACATGTCCATTCAAAGAAGAAAGATTTTGCACAAATTTTTTTTTTCATTATGCAATTTAAATAAAACACATTTAGGAGTGTTCCTTGGAACATGTTTAGCAGCGGGATTTAAAACAGTTTAACAAAAATTATTAAAATCAACTTTTTCATTAAAACTAAAAGATAAATTTTCAACACTTATCATTTTTGTCATTTCTTGTTTATATGTTTCATTATTATATTGAAATAATGGAGAGTTAAAAGACGAACCTGCAAACCTGAAGATTTGGATTTATTTTTTTGCGATACCGAATTGAGCTGCATGTTTATTTTCCAAATGCCGTTTGAAAGTGATATATCCACCTCCTTGTTTAAATTTGTAATTATGCTCACAATAGTTGCATACAACTTGTATTTGACCATCATTTTGTTGCATTTTCTTGAAATGAATTTGAAAAATATTGGAGGAGTGGAGTTTTTTATCCAACCGTTGGCCTACATTTTTTGGAATATTATCTATCATTCTTTGGTTTTGTTGAGTCATGTGTTTAGAAGCCAATTAGTTTTCCATCTCCTCCTTATCCTCCACATTCACAAAATTATCATAATTTTCTATGTCTACAAAAAGATTGTTGGACTTGAAATGACTTTTTCCACTATTGTTTGCCATTTTTGAGAGTAAAAAGAGAAAATTTTGAGAATTATAGAGCTCTAAAAAAATTAGAGTGTAAATTGAGACAATTTAATAGATAAAAAAATTTAAAATGTAATTACAGAGAATTTGAGAGAAAAACTAAATTTGTGTAGTTGAAAGAATTTGAGATTGATAGAATTTAAGTATGTATATAGAATAGAGAGAATTTGAGATTGAGAGAAAATTTGATGAAATAAAATTGAAATTAATTAAGGTATTTATAGAGAAAATTGTATGTAGTTGAAAAGATAAAAAGAACCTTAAATTATAACTGTTATTTTCAGTTGTAGTGATATTTTTGTCTTTTACTCTTTTTAATTTTTTAAAATATTTATATTGTAACAAAAATTTATAAAAAAAAAAAGGTTAAAAAAACTAACCGTTGGGAGGGGAGGACAAGGACTTGACACGTCAGGTCCCCAGCATTAGAACAGTCACTAACCATTTTGACGCAGCAGGCAGGTGGGAGGGAATTTTTTTTTTAATTTTTGAACTGGAATCAACAGTTCCAGTTTTGGAATCCACTGAACCAAACCGAAACTGGTCCCTTAGTAGTTTTGATCCAATTCCAACCTTGAACCGTTGACCGCTAGGTTTGGCTGGTCCAGTTTGGCCAGTTTCAAACCGGATTAGCTAAGTTTATTCTTAACCATGTGGTATCAAAATTTGTTCTTTCCACCTCATATGAGTTATGAAAATGCGAGAAGCTTGACTTAAGTAAAATGCACCCATTGGGTTGTACAACTTATATATATGACATTTCTCATGAATATGGAAAATTTGGTCCGAGGGGGAAGAAATATATCTTTATCAAATACTTAAAATTCTCCTAAGGCTATGTATTTTTGGGAAAATATGTAAATGGAAGGGTAACAGAAATTGAGTCAACAGATGTTATTTTCTTAGAAGATGACTTTCTTGAAAGAGATGAGATAAATAGAGATTTCCAATTGTATAAAATTGAAGATCCTAAGACTAATGGGAGAGCAAGAATGGTTGATTTAATATGGAATATCATGCTCCTCCTGAAGCTAGTGGGAGTGATAAGTTGCCAAATTGTGTTCCTATAGAGCAATATCATGAGCATTCTCAATCTCGACATAGTAATCATAAAAGAATTCCCTGTAGTCGATTTGAGATTGAAGGAAAAGCTTTTATGATTTCTCCAGATTAAAAAGAGCCTAAAATGGTACAATAAGCTCTTTATGGTCCTAAAGCTAAGGAATGGATTAAAGCTTTGGAAGAGGAAAGAGATTTGATGAAATCTAATCGAGTCTAGGATTTGGTTGATTTATCGCTAGGTCGTAAGACCATTGGGAACAAATGGATTCTCAAAATTAAATGTAAGGCGGATGGAACAATTGAAAGATATAAGGCTCAATTAGTAGCCAAGAGCTAACACAATAAAAGGGAATTGACTATGAAGATACATTTTCGCATGTTGTCAGGTTTGCTTCAGTTCACCTCATTCTGGCTATTGTGTCACATATAGACTTAAAATTATACAAAATGGATGTTAAGACTATTTTTCTCAATGGAGAACTAAATGAAGAGATCTATATAGATCAACCTTTAGGCTTCAAGCTTAAAGGACAAGAGCATAAAGTTTGCAAGCTCAAAAGATCTGTTTATGGTCTTAAGCAAGCATCAAGACAATGGAAACTCAAATTTTATCAAGCCATGTTAAAGGATGGCTTTACGATGATGGAAGAACATCATTGCATGTACATTAAATGTTTAAACAGTAGTTTCATAATTTGTCCTTATATGTCGATGACATATTGATAACTAGAAATGATAGGAAGTTGAATGTTGTTACTAAGAAATATTATCATCGAACTTCGAAATGAAAGACATAGTGGGGCTAGCTATGTGCTTGGTGTAAAGATCCTTAGGGATTGCTCAAAAGGCTTCTAGGTATATCTCAAGAGACTTACATCAAGAAAATTTTAAAGCCTTACAATATGCATGATTGTAAACCCATGAATACCTTAGTTGAAAGAAATTTGAGCCTTAGTCTTGATATGTGTCCCAAGACATCTAATGAAAAGGAAAGAATATCCAAAGTATTGTACTCCGACGCTGTTGGTAGTTTGATGTATGCAATGATGTGCACACATCTAGACATTCATTACATCATTGGGATAATGAGTATATTTCAGTCTAATCTAGGTTAAAAACACCAAATAGCAGTCAAGAGGATTTTGAGATATTTGAAAGGAACTTCATACTCTATTCTATGTCACCAAAGGAAGGATTTGCACTTAATTGGTTATATAGATACTGATTGGGGAGGTGACATTGATCAATACAAATCGACTACTGGATATGCATTCTTGCTAACTTATTGTGCAATTTCATGAAGTAGTAAGAAGTAATCTTGTATAGCTTTATCAACAATGGAAGCTAAATATGTAACATATTCCTCGGCTATACAAAAGGCAATTTGGTTAAGAACATTTTTGTAGCACTTAGAAATCATTAAAACGACATCTAAACATTTCGCAATATATTGTGATAGTATGGTTGCATTAGCCAATGTTAAGGATCTGAAATATTATGGGAAGACCAAATACATCCAGATTAGATATCACTATGTTAGAGACATAATCGCAGAAAAGGAAGTGGTTTTGAAACACATTCCTACAAGTAAAATGGTAGTAGATCCTTTTACCAAACCAATAGCTAAGGATGCATTTGTTAAATCCATTGGCTTATTTAGGATGTAAACAATTTGTAAATATTGACAGACCACTTGCTTTTATTTATAATGAAATTGAAGATATATTTACTTAATTTGTTTGTTTGCGAATGTTTTAGTTATATAAGTACATTATATATGTCATTTAACACAATTCGATCAAGTATGTCGATAGACTTAGAATGACTCTCTCATATGAGTAACTACCTCTAGCATTGTTGAACAATTAGAGATGAGACCAAAGTTTGGATGACTAAGACACAATGAGAGCAGTTTCGGTCACATTATTTAAAAGGTTGCCTCGCTGAAGATAAATATGAGATTCTTCATATATAAGAATCGATATGAATGACTTCCCTACCATTCATGTTTCTATTTAGAAGAAAATGAGCTTGAAACTTATTGTTTAACACTATTGAATGTGCAGACAAAGGTTTCATATTTGGTGTTTTCAAAGCGAAAAAGACTAAGATTCATATGATGTTATTTATTTTATGATTAATAGCAAGACATACACTCTTTCATCTTCGATAAGAAAAGAGTTAGCTCCACTATAGCATGCATTTCATATTGCATGTGCTAGATGACTTAGTGGGAAGCGAAAGAATGGATCCCTATTTCTTCGCTATGTGAGTCTTAGAAATTCTGACTATAGATTTCACTTTTATTACCCTTTGTGACTTTTGACTATATCATGAAATGATAAATTAATGTTGGCTATCGTAGGATGTATCATATGGTCATGAGATGATTCAACTTAATAAAACACTTCTAGAAAAGTGAATTAATTCTGATCCAATTGATATGAAAGTGAAAGAAATAGTATTTTTGCTTATACACTCGCTACTTGTATTCGTCGCTCGGAGTTATTTTGCTTGATAAAGCTTGGAGTTCTAAGTAATTATAAGAGAGATCTTAGTATAGATTCTAGAAGGATTGAATGATACTTGATCATGTATATCGAGAAAGATATTTGAGGTAAATAAGCACATTATCATGAATATACATTGTTGGGTTGATGTCTTTTGTATGGCCTATGGTTAGGTTTATATATTAGAGTTTGTATATTAGAGCTCCTATCGTTTATTATTAGAAAGATAGTGCACCAAGAAATGGGGGGTTGAATTGGTGGCAAATAAAAATTTTCAACTTAATAAATTTTTTTAAATGTTTGAGTAATATGCAAATAAAATATAGAAATTAAAGGAGCAAGAGAAAAATAAACACAAAGATTTATAGAGGTTTAGGTGTTAACAAACCATACTTCTCTCTCCAACTGCAATTGAGAATTCCACTATCTCAACTAGAGATACAAAAGAGTTTCCTAGCTAACTCACAACTACAGAGTTTTCTTAGCTCACCTACAACTAAGTATTTTCTCAAAGCTCACACAAAATCCAAATTCCTTGTGTTTTAATGGCTCACACAATAACCAATTCCTTGTATTTTGAATAGGCTCACATATAGCTCAAACAAGAGTTTTTCTAACTAGGATTACTATTACAACCTATACTCAAGTGTTTAAGGTTAACACTTCAACATTCTTACAAAAATAAATTGGAAAATAAATTTGCAATAGTTTGACACTCTTAAAAACTAATGCTCTTATGTCTAAGGCCTTTTAGATGTCTATTTATATTGTTTGTCTTCCAATTAGCCATTACAAATAGGTGCCAATACTCTATCTAACGTTCAAAGATAAAAGAATTAAAAAAGTCTGACAGAGTAAAATTGCAAGTGTGATTTCCCATTTTGTGATCGTGATTATGCAAGAATCCGTTAGTGATTTCCACGTGGCAACCTTTGATTTATCCTTTAGTGTAACAGCTCTATAATAGCTCTACAATAACTAGTCTAGTCAGCAATTGCAAGCATACTTTTAGAGTCATGATCATGCTTTCTTCTTCCTGAGTGGGATGATAAATTTCCCAGTCTAGATTTTGCTACTAGATTTCAAGAGCTAATTTTCCCGATCGCAACAACCAATTTCCCGATCATGATTGCTTTCCAGATCGTGCCATTGATTTTGCGAGTAGGACATTTGAAACTACTAAATAGCCATTTGAGGTTTTTTTGACATGTGGCATCTTCTGGTTGGTTTCTATCCAACGATCTTGAAAATATGAAAAGCAAGAGCACGATTTTGTCAAGCATGATTGTGCTTTCAGTTTCACTATTGCGATTTTGGCTTAGCGAGCGTGCCTTTCAAGTCTTTTTGTTTCTTCATTTGATTCACTAAGCAAATATTGGCCAATTATCTTGAAACTTTGTATACTACAAAATAGCACTTGAATACACAAGTTAGTGACAATTAAATTGATTGTCAAGATCAAAATAGAGATCAATTGCCCTTAGGTCAACAATCTATTTCTTTTTTATTTTGACAATCAAATTAGTAAAATAATGAAATTGAACATGTAAAACTGAATCAACATATAGATACGCATAAGTGCCAAGATTCAAGGTAATTTGTTTGTGTTATCATGGTAAAAAATATGATCAACCAAAACTAAGAAAAAATCAACAGTTTTTAAGTAGAATTTTAGGTCCGAATTAATATTTATTTTTTACCATTTTGCTTATATTTTACCCATATTTCTCTCCCTTTGTCAAGATAAAAAATGATAAAAACAATTAAAGCATATGATCAATTGCTTAGGTCATAAAAAGAGGGAAAAAGAAGAAAATATTAATACTTTACACAACCACGATGGCAAAAAGTCGAATATTATAAAATGTAAACTAAAGGTACATTAAGAAACACTACCATACTTAAAAGTAAACATACCAAAACATGATAGATGTATGAAATGCAAAATGTGGTAATTAAAACAAATGTTTAAAAGTGATGGCCTAAAAAGTTAGAAAAAGCTTATCATCATCCACATCTTCATCTTTTTCTTCACTTTCTTCACTTACAAATTCCTCATTGCATACATCCATGCCCTAGTGTGCTAACAAGGATTTCATATCCGTGTGAAGATATCTCATCATCCTCATAAATTTCCTTTCTATAGGAAGAGGTTGAGATTGTGAAGGGCCGACCATAGGTGCCTCTTATGGTGGTTGGTCTTCAAGCACAAGCATTTTCCTCTTTCTCCTCTGAGATGAAGATGATGCTTGAACTCCAAACTCTCCTTAAGCATAGGTATAATCATTTTCACCCACTTTTCTTATAGCCTAGGCACTTAGAAGATAAGAGATATCCATTAAATTTGTGCTATATTCCTCATACTCCCTATAATTGGTCAGATTGATTGGGCTAAGGAGATCAAAATGGTTGGCTATCTTGGAGATGTGGGAAGTGACAAGTATTGTGCCTCCACTTGAAGTAACAATATGAAAAAGTTGGTTAATGAAGGGTTGAGTGGATTCCATGGACACTTTATACACCGAGGCATAAATATAGAACAAATCCTTTTTGCTCACTTTTTCATTCCTATCCCCTCTTGCATGGATGGTATAGGTGACCATTCTATGATAGTACCAATAGAGAAGGCTCTTAATATGTTTGGCATTTGAGGATTTATCAACATTGGCTTACATGGAAATTTCAAGCCAAAACTCCTTGTATGTTTGAGCCATACCTTGAGGATTTAGAAGATCATGTGTCTTGAAGTTGAAAATCCTTCAAATTCCCTTTTAGTCAATTGGAGCCTTTATCTAAAAAGGCTAAATTTGATGCCAGAAAATCTGGCTTCTTCATTGGCATTCTTATTAATGGAAAGAATGGACAAGAACTCCAAGGTTAGGTCATCATATCTATGCATTCTAGGCCATACAAAATCCCTCCTACCAGCCTTATCTATGGCCTCCTCAAAGTCAACTATTATAACCAATTTCCTGAAGGTAGAGAGAAGAGGTAGCTTATTGAGTAAAATCTCTCCCTTTTAAGATATCATACCTTGCCCTTATTTCTTATGAAAAAGTGGCAACAATATGCTCCATATTTGGAGGTTGAGGGGCAGTACCAAGTTATTGGGAAGATGAAGCACGAGTTGCCATTTGAAGAGATAAGAAGATGACCAAAAACTTGAGATAAAGAGAGAGTTTGTATGCAAATAATGTATGGGTGCATGTAAATGGACTGTGGATCATCTTATATAAGGCATGAAGAAGTGTCTCAAACAGTAACAAAATGTTTGGATGCCAAAATAAATGTAGAAACACGATAAAATTTTTTTTGAAATTGCACAAATTGTGATTGTGATTTGCTTTTCACGAGTGCAATTTTTCTTAACTGTCCAATGGCTATAAAATTTGAAAAATTGCAATGGTAAAGGGCAAATCGCTATCATGAAACTGGTCAAAACAATTTTGGTAAAACTTTGAATAAGTCACGAGCATAAGGCTAGAATTGCAATCACAAATTACATGCATCTTAAAAAATTTCAAATCAAGATGTGAAAGAATGCTATGAAATGTTATGCATCAAATGAGATCATATATCACAAAATAATCGATTATATCAAACAAATCAACCAAATCTCAAGGGGCAAAAATAATCATGCATTTTTAAAAATAAAGAGAAGGTTTGTGAAAGCTTATCGATTTAAAGGTTGCTTCTTGTTTTTAAGGCACTTCATTGATATGAAATGAATCCTTCTCATATGAACATATTTCATATTGGCTCCTCCTTACTTTATGCCAAATTTAAGTTATGTGGGATTGATCACTTGAGAAATTACAATTTGTTGATCATGTGCCTTTGATCACTTGTGGGCAACCTACAAAAGAACAAACTATTTTTGGTACCCATTTAAATTTAGGTCCGTAGGGGTTAGCCTTGGAAGGTTTCTAATGACCCTTCCTAACAAACCAATGTTTGTTTATATACACAAATCTCATGCAATAGTGACATTATTTGGACTTAAGAGTTTCTTGCCACTTTGCATAGGGTTTATGTTTCACAACATGGAAAGAATGAAAATATGAGCAAGCACAATGTTTTGTATTATGTGAAACCTTAGGTGCATGCCTTTTATACAAGAAGGCATGTTGGTCTTTTGAGGTTTCCCTCTTAGACCGTGTGAGCTCTTACTACTCTTCTTTTAAAAAGTGGCTTTCGTGTATGTCTTGCCTTTGGCTTTAAAGCCAATTACCTCAATAAATGAGGTTTATGGTGTGCTAGCCTTAACAAATATTGAGTTAGGTGGAGATGATGATGTCGAAACTCCATTAAAGTCTAAACCATGTCTCACTAGAGGAGGTTTTTGAGATATAATAAGTGTATCCAAATTTTCTTTTCCCTTATGAAATTTTGAAACTGAGTTTCTAAGCTCTTCAACCTCATTTTTGAAAATATTATTTTCTTTAAGCAAGGAAGAGGTTGAAGGTTTTGATGAAAAATCATCCAATGATTTCCTAAGAGATTCATTGGAAATTTTAAGCTCTAAAACAATCTTTTGCAATTCATAAAAATCATTTTTCAACTTCAAATACTTGTTTTTATGAAATACACTTTTCTTTTTAAATTTCTCTATTTCAAGGTTCATGACCTCAATTAAATCATCATCATCATCAAGCATCTCAAGCAAATTGTTGTGAGATTGAGATGTAGAGCATACCTTATAGGAGTCCTCTTGTAGTGCCATGAAGCAAGAGGCAACAATTTCTCCTTTGCTTGAAGAGCTTTCACCACTTGATGGCTTACGCCTTCTTTTCTTCATGTAGGAACTCCTCTTATGTCTTGAGTACTTAGAGGATTGACTAGAGTTGTTGCTATACCTCTTCTTCTCTTTAAGCTTTAATCTTCTTATAAGGTTGACAATCTCTTCATTACTATCTTCTTCACTTATTTCCTCTTAGTTAGAGCTTTCATCTTCATAATGTTTTAAAGTTGAAGCCTTGAAAACAATAACCTTCTTCTCCTTTTGAAGCTCCAACTCCTTTTCTTTTACCAAAGCCATCTCATGTGTGAGAAGCTTGCAAATGAGCACATCAGTGGACATTGTGCTTAAATCTTTATTGGCTTCCTCAATGATGACGACTCTTGACCCATACTCCTTGATATGAAGACTTCTTAAAATCTTATCGTTGATGTATTCAAGCTCAAGGTGCTTTCCGGCTTTTCTTAAGTTTTTGACTATAGTGAAGCCAATTGGTCATGTCGGTTATGAATTCAAAGGGCTTCATTTTGAAGAGCCCATATTCGGACATGAGCAATTGGATCCTCTTAGACTTGACTTGTTTGATTCCTTCATAGAAGTTCTCCAAGGTTCTCTAAATGCTACAAGCACTTCGATAATGCATCACTTTAAGGCTATCTTCTTGAGGAATTATGGCAAGGAGTATTGTCATTGCTCTTTTATTTCTTCCATTTGCCTTCTTTTGAGCATTAGACCAATCGCCCCAAAAAATTTCTTCCTCTACATGTTTTATATTCTTAGTTGGTGGCTTCCACTCCTTGTAGATAGTGTCCCACAAATCAATGGACTCAATATCCATAAAGAGCTCAATTTGAAACTTCCATTAAGAAAAGTTAGTACCATAAAAAATAGGGAAATGATTACTAACTTCACCCTTCACCATCTTGATATTTTCTCTCGCACTTAAGCTTTGAATAGAGAGACCAAAGCTCTGATACCAATTGTTAGAAAGTTGGTGCACTAAGAAAAAGGGTTGAATTAGTAGCAAATAGAAATTTTCGGTTTAATGGATTTCTTTAAATGTTTGAGCAATATGCAAATAAAAGATAGAAATTAAAGGAGCAAGAGAAAATAGACTCAAAGATTTATAAAAGTTCAGGTGTTAATAAACTTTACTCCTCTCCCTAAGTGCAATTGAGAGTTCCACTATCTCAACTAGAGATACATGAGAGTTTCCTAGCTTAGTCACAACTAGAGAGTTTTTCTAGCTTACCCAAAACTAAGTGTTTTCTCAAGGTTCACATAAAATCCAAATCTCTCGGTTTCAATGGCTCACACAATAACCAATTCCTTGTATTTTGAATAGGCTCACACAATAACCAATTCCTTGTGTTTTGAATAGGCTCACACACAATCCAAACAAGAGTTTTTCTAATTAGGCTTACTCTTACAATATATTCCTACATGTGTAAGGTTAACACTTCAACCTTCTTACAAAAATAAGTTAGGAAATAAATTTGCAATAGTTTGGCATTCTTAAAAACTGATGCTCTTATATCTATGGTCTTTTGGAGCTCTATTTATATTGTTTGTCTTCCAATTAGCCGTTGCAAATAGGTGCCAACAATCTATCTAACATTCAAAGATGAAACAATTAAAAAAGTCCGACAAAGTAAAATTGCGAGCACGATTTCCCATTCCCAATCACAATTCCACAAGAATCCATTAGTGCTTTCCACATGGCAGCCTTTGATTTGTCCTTTAGTGCAACGGCTCTACAATGGCTAGTCCAATCATTAATTTTGAGCGCACTTTCAGAGTCCTAATCGTGCTTTCTTCTTCATAAGCATGATAATAAATTTTCCGGTCTAGATTTTGCTATTGGATCTCAAAAGTTAATATTTCTGATTGTGACAGCCAATTTTCCGAGCAGGATTGCTTTCTCAATCATACCACTGATTTCACGAGCGGGATATTTGAAACTACTAAATAGCCGTTTGAGGTTTTTTTAATACGTGACATCTTCTGGTTGGTTTCTATCCAATGGCCTTGAGAATATAAAAAGCGCTAGCGTGATTTTGTCAGGAGCGATTGTGCTTTCAATTTTGCTATCAAGATTTTGGCTTAGCGAGCGCACCTTACAAGTCTTTTTGTTTCTTTATTTGATTTACTAAGCAAACCTTGGCCAATTATCTTGAAACTTTGTATGCTACAAAACAACACTTAAATACACATGTTAGTGATAATTAATTTGATTGTTAAGATAAAAATAAAGATCAATTACCCTTAGGTCAACAATGTACTTTAAATATCACGGTCCGTTCATATGTATGAATGATTTTCTTTTGAGATTGAGATTTTAGAATGATGTTTTGGGATGAGCCAAGCTCACTATGGGTGAGTGAGAGATGTTAACATTTTGGAGCTCCCATGTAGGCTTGACTCAGCCCAAGATCAACTATGAATTAAATAGAAAAATGAGTATTTTATTAGGAAAAAAAAATAACTCCCTCCCCACTACAGCTTTTTTGAGAATGTGAAACACTCATCTCTGCATTCTCTCCTAAGTCATTCTTAAGGCGAAAGAGTGTTCGTATAGGAAATTCATTCTAATTCTAGTAACTGGTTGTCTATAGTATTGAAGACACAAAATTCATGTTTCAATAAGTTTATGTTGCCAATCTTAATCTACATAAGGAAATTGAAAAAAAAAATATAAGGGATTTATATTTAATTTAAGAATTGAATAATTTTTTTTAAAAGGGATTTAATTGAACATAAATAAAAGAACATTAAAAAAAAGAAATTGATTTATTTAAAAAAAAATCAAAGAGAGAAATTTAAAAGGAAAATGAAAGACAATTTATTGAAATAAATTACAGAAGAAACAAGAGTAGCAACAAAGAAGATTTTTCCATTCTCATCTCTAGCCCTGAAAAGGCAACTCTGTCCCCAACCACATCCCAAATCCCGAACGGGGAAATTTTTGTCTTATTTCTGTACAATACAAGAACGGACATCCCTGACTTTGATCTGATTCCTAATTTTATTAAAAATTTTTACTTAATTTTAATATTAAAATTATTTTTATTTTAATATATATATATATCGGTGCAGGCTTGAGACAGTAAAAAATCACCTTGTTTGGAGCGGATTTAGATTAGAGCTCCGTAGGTTTGAGTCAAATTACCTTCTCTAAGAAAATTGGAAAAAAAAAAAATTTAATGGAAAAGAAATAAAATAAATAATCAATTAATTTGAGAATAAAATAAATAAGAAAATTGAAAAATAAAAAGGAAGAGATTTAATTCAAATGAAAATAAATAAGATAATTGAAAAAAAAAGCAGGATTTAATTGAAAAGAAATTAAAGAAGGAAGTTGAGGGGAAAAAAAGATTTAACTAAAGAAATTATATGAAAAAAAAAAATTCTAAAAAACTAAAGGAATTTAATTGAAAAAAAAGGAAATAAATTTATTCAAAAAGTATTACAAACATTGGATTAATATTAGGAAAAATTATTATTTACCTCTTATAGTTTGATATAATACACTATAATATATTTAAGGTTTGAAAATTATATGATTTGCCGCATATACTTTGACATAATACACTAGTACTTTATGATGTTTGAAAATTATATTATTTACTCTTTGTAGTTCAATATAATACACTAATAAGAAAGAATATTCTCTTTTGCTTCAGAGAGGCACTAGTATAATAAATCAAACTTGTAAAAAGATAATATATCAAAACTAAATAAGGTAAATAATATAAATTTCAAGGAGTACTATTGTATTATATCAAATCACAAGAGGCAAATCGTATAATTTTCAAATTTCATGAAGTACTAATATAGTATGTCAAACTATATGAGTAAATAGTAATTTTTCCTTAGTATTAAGGCTAGATTTAATTAAGCCTTAGAATTAGTTAATCCTTGTTTGATAGAAATATTTTGATTATAGTATTAACTATTCCAAATTTATAATTTTATATTTGGTATGACGGTTTAAATAATGAGATAAATTAGTAAAATAAAAAAATTACTTAAATATATAAAATACTAAAGCTAGTTTAGGATTTATAATTCTGTAAATATAGGGATTAGAAAATGATTAGTAAAGACATGTGGGAGGTAAATTTTAGTTAGGAGTGGTACAATGGGTTAAGTAAGCTTCTAGGAATATTAAGCCAAACCTAATTAAGACTGGTTCTAAGTTTAGTGTGTAGAATTACTAAGTCAAACCTAATTTTTTGAACCAAATATGGGATTAGTGACTAATTTTATAAGTTAATTAAACAGTCCCAAGTAACAAATGGACTATAAACATTTACAGTACGGATTGCATATGGAATTGCCTAATTAAGCTATAGAATTAGTCACTAATCACATATTTGGTTCAAAAAATGAAGTTTAACTTAGTTATCCAAGACACAAAACTTAGAATTAATTTTAACTAAAACTTTTTCTAATGGAATTACCAATCTTTTACCTTTGTAAAATTATATATCCTAAATTAACTTTATCTTTTTTTCTCAGAAATACGTTCATTTGAATTTTACTTCTCAACTACCCATATAGAACAAAAGAATATTTAAATCTTTTATTTATGTTACTAATTTATCTCATTGTTTAAACCGTCGTATCAAACATAGAATTACAAATTTGGATTAATTATACTAAAATTAAAATATTTTTACCAAACAAAGATTAACCAGTCCTATGACTAACCCTAGCATTAACAGTAATCCTATGACTTAAATAATTCATGAACCAAACAGGTAAATAAGGTTACAATACTGGTCAAATATGCTTCTGCTAAACCTTATTTGGGAGAAAAATAATGTAGTAAAATTATAATATAATTTATCCAATATCATTCTCTTATTTGAAAGTCACGTTATATGATGATTTAATGATGTTCTAATGGCATCAACCTGATAAAGAAATTTAGGTTTTAAGAGTTTAGGAAAATTATCAAAAACAAAAAAAAAAAAGTTCCGGAAAATTATTATTAAATTATCAAAAATCATAACCCCTATATATTATTAAACTCTCACACAAACTGCTGCAATTTAAAAACTCAAAACACCACATGTTATCAGCAAAAACCTCAATCAGAACAAGGTGTGAGAAAATTTTAGTAATATAGACAGTTCTTGATTAAATTCACCTTTGGATATTACCATACATTGAGAAAGGGGTACAAGTGGTAGAAGAAAAAGTACTACAAAATTCATGGGCTCTTCTTGCCCATATGCAAAATGTAAGCTTGGCCGTTCAAAAGCATGAGAATTAGCGTCCGATATATATATTAGCCTGTTGAACTGGGATAAATATAAATTAGTCGAAGTTATGCCAGGACTACAAATTTCCAAGTCATTCCTTTACCCATTTACCGTATCCAGTATGAAATCATGCTTTGTATCTGACTGATCTGTGTGCATAAACCAACCACTTTCTTCATTTTTCACCCTATTTTGTCGATCCTCCCAGGTCACAAATTCCCAGAAACCCAGTTAATTAGGCAGAAGAGCACAACTCTACTTTGACATCTAAACAAAACTGATAAACTAAAAACTGGGTTAATAACATAAATAGTACCAATTCTTATCATTATGTTGCAAATTGGTACAAGTCTTTTAATTGTTATAATTTGGTATCAAAACTCTTGAAAATGTTATAATGCGGTACCAAAGTCCAATTTCCAGTTAAAAGAAGATGACATAGCAGCCAGAAAATGCAATTTCTGGTGATGTAGCATGCTGACCGGCTGCCACATCAATTTTTTAAATGGAAATTGGACTTGGGCACCACATTGCAACATTTTCAAAAGTTTTGACACCAATTTACAGCAATTAAAAGATTTGGTACAAATTTGCAGCATAATGATAATAATTGGTACCATTTATGTTATTAAACCAATAAAAACTACCATCCCTAGTTTTTTCACCAGTGGCATCATGAATCTTTTTTTTAAATCATAAACTGGTGTCGTGAACTTTCTAACTGTGAAGGAACAAGCCAAATGAACGCAAAAAAGTAACCATGTATTGCTTTCATCTAGCCTCAAGCATCTTCAATTCCAAGCTGTCCCAGTGAATCCGGACCAACAAGAAACACCCTTCTTTGTGTTTGATATCGGAACACAACCACTCCCTTATACGCTGCCCTTGGAACTCCATCCTTTAAGAAAACAAAAAGAACATCATTATCACCCGATGCTTGAATTTTTGTGTTAGGATTCAATTCAATTAATTTTATAATGGAATGCACTTAGAGTAAATTTTGAAGTAAGATCATTTGAATTCTATTGTTTGAAACAAATATTTACTTTTCTATTTGACCCTTATTTACAAGGAAATTGATTTACTTTCGAAGCTTTGTTTATAAAAAATCCTTGTGCTAGGTTTTGATTCAATTCAAATAATTTCACAATATATACACACATTTAATGTAAATCTATAATCGGTAATCATAATTTCACATTATATACACCTTTAATTTCTGTTCTTTAAAATAATTTAAAAGTAAAATCAAAATTTAATTTCTTATTTTACAATTATTTGCAATGAAGAAACAGAATTACTTTGAATAAGAATGTTTTCACCTTTCAATAGAATCTCCAAATAAATTCTAAAATAAAAATTGTCAATTTTTAGCATGATTTCACTTATTCAATGTATATATCTTGAATGAATCAAATTCTAGCTGCAATAAAAGGGTGTCTGCCCAAAAAATGCAAAATAGCATTATATATGGTCAATTTGAAATAAATAATTTCGTGTTTAATATGGTATTATTTTTATGAAAAATCAGTTCATTTGCCAACTACTGAAAATTCAAAGCACTTCTAGTGATTATATATAACAGACTATTTTTTTGTTCAAAAATAGTTTTTAAAGGATCTAGTGCTGAATCCATGATCCCCCCACCTGCAACTACCTTTAGGTAGCAGGTGTACCATTTAAGCTAACAGCCAATTCTCACACATTGATATTTTAGTTGTTCCAGACAGCATAATGATAATAAACCGTATCACTTTAGTGTTATTCTAAACACACAGATTGAGAGATAAAATCATTTGAACTAAACTACACTGATAGAACTAAAATGAATTCTCATATGCATAACCCCTAATGAGGTATAATTTTTCCAATTTGAATTAAATTTTCAATAGATTTGATCAAATTGAATTCCTACATTTGTTTTTCAACTTTCCAAACACACCCTGAAGGGATGTCCCCAGTTTTTAACAATGGCTTCTAAAAACAATTGATTTCTTACAAAATACCGTCATTTTTACATGATTTCCGTTTCTTCAAACACTTTTCAAACTTGAAAAGAGTATCAATTTTAGCCAATATGATTTTTCCAAACATGAGAATTAACATAAACTTCAATATAATAATATTTATTTTTTGGACTTCCTAGCTCATTATTGCATAATTGGCGAGGATTCATTTCAAGGCTATAATTTTTAATGCACTCAAACTAAAAGCATTATATTTCATTACTCATATTTGTTGATATTTTTAAAAATATTTTCATTTAAAATATATATAAATTTATCAACTTCACCAAAAACGATAAAACAAAACTAAATATTTCAAGCAACAACTGATTTCACAAGACAAACTTTTAAGCTAAACAGAAGTGATAATTTCATTTATCCTTGCATTTCTCTCCTTAAACCTCAAAAATGAAACCAAATGCACGAATCTACCCAATATATATGAAACAACATAAAATTAAAATTGATAATTTCATTTATCATAGATTTAAGTAATGGACATTAAAGAACATAGTACCTTCCATTCTTCAAAAATGCCAAACTGGCGTGCAATGCGTTCATAGTCTGATTGGTCTCTGTACTGGATACGAACATCACCTTCTATGTTATATGCCTTAAGAACAGCATCATTTCCATTCACAGGTTTAGCTTTTTTTAAGATGTCAGCAAAGTACTTTGGATACTGGTCCTATTAAAAGTAGAACACACTTCACTGAAAATTTTATTTTAGGAATACAAAAAATTCCTATTAAATATTAAATGAAACAAAAAGCTAATTACCTCCATCAGGTAGCTCAAATCCATTGACTTCCAGTCAACCTTTTTAAAGAAGTGAAAAAGCAAACTATTGTGACACATGCAAAAACTTCAAATCGGTTAATATACACAAGAAATTAATAATTACCTGGACATCATTCAACTTAATTGGCTCAAGATATTGTTTGAAAAACTGCCCCAAGCTAGAACCCTGCAGTGACAAATGCAGAGTGATAATAGTGAGAGGATAGTGCTACATTTGGAAACAATTTATTGCAATGACCTTCAGTTTAGGGTGTATGAAAGTAATTATCATGTTGTGGCTTAAGAGCTATATCTATCCTTGCTAATTCAAGAAAACCACTTCAAAAGCCAAAGATTTTCTGATGCAGCAGGCAGCAGCCAAGTCACTTGTGGGTTTGGCTTCAACCTTATAAACACCAAGTAACCAGTGCACATGCACATACATAAAATTGTTGTCAATACTCTCTGACAGAATATCCTCAAGATGTACATAGATAACTTACATGCTCACCAAAGTTATATGTCCTGCACACTTCTGGACGTATAAATTGACGACCTTTGTGATTCTCTTTTAATCTCAACCAGTCATCCCAGTAAGTGTTGTTTTTGTCAAGAAAAATGTTAGAAAGAGAATCATCAAACATCCAAAAACACTAAAACCAAAAGGATATGCTTTAGGCCATTTAGGGGATAGTTCATCCCATGTTGATCTGGTAAGCATCCACCCAAGTCCAGGAAAAAACTCTGAACGATAAAGTGTATCTGCAGAAAGCATCAGATAGCACATCAAAATTTCTTTCCAAATTACAATGAAAAGTTCTTCTCAAACATTTCGTGCTCAGATCATGCAAAATGGATTAGTCATTAAAACTGATATACAAAACCTTTATGGAGAAGGATGAGAAATGGCAAAACATGCCTGTAGCATAGTGTAACTAAATTTAAGACAGGATGTTAAGATACACAAGTGGCTTAAAGAACAAACATATACCAATTCCAAAATCCTTATCTGAATAATGCCTTCAAATCTTGGACATAAGATGAATTAGACATTGCCTGATCCAACAATGACAGAGGTACTAGAGTAGGAAAGAGCGCAATTCATGAACCCACATCCATCATCCAACAAGAAAAGAAAAAAAGCAACCTATTAGAACTAAAAAGAATTCAGAGTCCATGCAAGTGTTCCATAACATGCAAGAACAAATAGAAGGGTAGATTTCTAAAGTTCCCTGAGGTCTAACATAATATACACTTTTGCTCCCATTGCTTCAGAATTATTCATTCACGTCCTTGACATTTGTCAACTTTTCTACACACTCCTTAACAATAAACTTAAAAAAAAAAATTAAACTTATCCTAATCACCAACGCTTTAGATTGGAATACACTTTAATTCCTGAAATTTGATATATCAAAAAATATCTCAAAATCATATACTTTTCACCTATCCCAGTTACCAGTATAATTAATTATCTTAAAGGAACTATAACCAAAGAGTTTATAATGACTAACCTCAAAACCCTTTGTAGTTAAGCCAAAATTTAATTAGGGCTGGGTGAAGAAAATTGAAAAACCAAACCAAAACCAAACTGAAACATACGTTAATAGAATCTGATGGTTTAAGATTTAGGTTTTTAATTGCTGATTTTTTAGTTAATGGATTCAGTTTCAAATTTTGGTTAAAGAAACAACAGTTTTTAGTTAATTGGTTCGTACATATATATAAAGTTTTTATTGTTAGATTTTCCTCTCCAAAACTTACACAAAGTTTACTGCTAAGTCCATATAAATTGTACTTCATACTTTGTATGTTTTATGTTTTTATTTTGAACGGTGCTTCATAATTTCTGGTTCATATATGTATCTGAGCAAAATGAAATGTTCTGTAATATCAGAAAATGATCTTCAAGGATGAAATTTGGGAAAATGTTGGCTTATAATTTTAATGGTCAAAAACTGAAAATTAGTGGTTAAAATTAAAACAAAATTGGTGCTAACCAATTAGCATTTAACCCATTTTAACATACTGGTTTAGGTTTTTATTTTTTGTAAGCTGAATTTAATGAATGGGACTCGACAAAAATATTACTCATAGACTAGTTCACCAGTCCATGCCCACCCATAAATATAATGAATGACCAATTCAATATGACAGCTTAGTATTTGTAACCTTCCTAAAATTTCTCTCAAAACTAAAACTTCCGCATTCTTTGATTCTTCAATGTAGAAAGCTTCAAGATTTGGAACTCAAAAATAACTTGGCAGATCTAATGATCTTTAGAGAATTTATGAAAAATAAACTAGGGTAAGCCAAACAAAATAAATTTTCTACAAGCAGACCAAAGTTTTCTAGATCAAAGTTTCCTAGATCAACATGGACTTCAAAAGAAATACAAAGTCAACAACCCAGAAGTAAACCCAGAAGACTTCCAGCCAGCTTATTCCAGCAAATTTGGAAATTGTTAAAGTACCCCCAAAAACTAAAAATTGAAAAATACTAGCCCAGCAGCTAATTTATTTAGGGTATACCTATGTGCATATACAGGCATCTGAAGCTGTTGACGGCACCCATAAACAAAATCAACAGTATTAGAGTAATTTCAAAGAAAAATAGTTTCTATACAAGACAATAAAACACTCATGTGTGCACATGCATGGACACAAAGAAAGCAACAAGAGCATTGAAAGGAATTGTTTTCCCTTGATTAGACACATGATGCATGCATGGAGAATAAGAAAGAAAGAACTTACAAGGATCATACACAAACTGCTTTTGTCCATTGTCATTCCAAGAGGAAACAGCCATAATGGACCTAAAACGTTATAAACCCATTTAGAAAGAAACTTGCAGCATCGACGCTAAAATCTTTTAACTTTATTGCAATGAAATTTAATGCCTAAGATCTTGACTTCATGCCTAGAACTTACTTATCCTTGTCAAGGAGTGCTGCTGCAGCCTCGAAGTAATCAAAAAAATCAGGGGCGATTTCCATATCATCTGTTTTAAGCATAAGTATAACATATAATCTCTTTCTTTTGTTGTTAGTCAAGTAGAAAGAAAAGAGCTTCTATGGATAATCTACCTTCAAGTATGATTACTCGGTTAAAGTTATGTTTGTAGAACAATTGGTCCAATGCCCATTTGTAATGCCCTAAATAAACGCAAGCATAAAGTGTGTGAAGTTTATAAGACAGAGTAAGACAAAAGAAACCATTGCTTACGAGCAATCTTGTAGTATGCAATCAACTCTCCAGGTCTTTCTGGGTGCACTGGTTCAGAATCCAAATGCTGCAATCAGAAGATTGACTGAACTGTGAAGGAAATTCTTATCATATACTTCAAAAATATTCTAAACTCTTCAAAATTTGAAGTTTTTTGCAGATGTTTCCAATTATTATACTAAAGTATGAAAATCACTATAGTTTTTATGTATCTATATGCATTCCATGGCCTACTTCCATTCCGTATTTCCCATGTCATAACATCTCCAGCATGAAAGCCAATTCCTCATTTTTCTGTTTCCAAATACCTTATGTTCATGCTTAACAATGATGCCACCGTGTGAGGCAGCCATTTACTCTAATGCATTAAATACATAGAGTTGTGTTTTTTTCTTCTATTCACTAATGTTCATCCCATCTGTGGCCCCTGCACATTAAAATGCATGTAGGATACATTTTTGCATATTTGGGGTTTGTTATGAGTAGAATTGAATTGATGATATAAGTTGTATGCTTATTTGATATTTTCTCACATAAAGGCAACCAACTTTGGTATAACTCACAATCAAAGCTATGCCAAAATAGGTATCTCAATGATCTTTAACAGATATATATATATATATATATATATGTTCAATTCAATTATTATCAAATCCCCATTATTCTGTTCATCTCTCGTAGCATTATCACCTTGTATATATATATATATATATATATGTTCAATTCAATTATTATCAAATCCCCATTATTCTATTCATCTCTTGTAGCATTATCACCTTGTTTATAGTCTAGTTGTCAGATGTTTTCTTCACCCTGACATTTACTGGCACACATCAAAACCAATTTCTTCATCTAATAATAGAAATTTCTTTCCAACTGAGCAAGTATTTCATATTTATTCAACCCTTACATGTAGTTCCACATGCTTCTTTCTTCTGTGTATTTTTATTTTCACATCCACGTCTTCGAATTCTGTAAATTTTTGTAATCATGTTTGCTATGCTCATATTTGGGGAGTTATTTTTTTCTTCACTGCCTTATCTAGACATGCATATAGAAAACAGTATTGCAATCTCAATATGTTTCTCCTACAACTAGCATGAGAACCGATTGCATTTCTCCATATCAGCCTTGCTGCTTTTACCCATCAAGTGGCATTTTCTTCACTCTCCTTGTCGTGTTTGTATAATGGAACCTGCATATTGAAGCAATATGTTCTGCAGAACTTCTAAACCTACCACATTAATCAATCTTAGCTCATTTTCCCTCACAGTTTAAAAATGTTATCCACATGTTCTGCTTTAGTTGTACATAATTTGAAACCAAAGAGGCAAAGGCTGGGACATTCCTCCATCCACAGCATCATTAGCACTTAAGATCAGGTTTTATCCATCAGAACTACATTTCGAAGAAAAACACAAACGAAGACATATCCTTTTCTATATGCTTTGGCAGTTCATGCACACATGAAAGCTACCTTCTGTTATGATTAAAAAAAAAAACAAAGGCGTTTGAACACATTCATCTGCAAGCAAAAATTATGAAGGAAGAATCACTCTCATGCATGGGTCTCTTTAAGATTTAGCAGTGCAATAAGCTAGTCAACCAACTAACTCTTTGGATCATCTTGTATCTCTTCAACACTTATTTCACAATATCAAGAGATAGCAAACACATGCTACAACACTTGTAGCATGTCCATTGTAATCATGCCCACAAATTGATTAAATGAAAAATTAATAATCAATTATATAACAAAGTTGCAATAAACACTAACATTTAATAAGCAGGAAAAGATGGAATGCAATTACCTGCATGTAAATTAGCTGATCATAACTCATAGCCTTGCTTTTAACATCTGGGTGGGAGCCGTCCTAAAAATTGGAAGGAATTATGATGCAAACAGAGAGAAAAAAGAAAAGGTGAAGAGAAAGGAAAATTGTTATCATGCAAATTCATAATATGACAAGAAAGGCCAAATCAAGGAATTTGACATTTAGATAATTGTTCCATTTATAGAACAATAAAACACTAGGGCTTGATTAAAACAAAGTCATGCCAATTTCTAAAGGATTACCAGTAACTAGTCATTCACTTGTGCCTTGCACAGAAATTTATTTTATATATACATTTTATATTACACGCACACACAAATATATATATATATATATGCATTACTGAGAGAGCTTTAAGTGGTTTAACTTGTGAAAATGAAGTTCAAGATAATGCAGGGGGCAAGATGTCATGAATAATAAAAAAAGTTCAAAAAATAAAGCTCTGATTGCCACACATAAAAGAAAGTGTTTGATAATCAAAATTCAGGATGACAAGCATGAGAGCATCTCCAACCCACGCTAAAATGGCGTGGATTTAGGGAACAGACAAAAATGGCATTCCACTGGCCATCTCCAACTGGCGCTATTTTTCACAACAAAAATAGCGTGATCTACAGTGAAACGCCATGCCACGCCATTATACTGTTTTATTTTTATTTATTTATTTATTTATTTTTTGTGTTAGAACCTAATGAAGAAGGAAAGAAAAAGAATGAAAGAGAAGAGGAGTAGGATTAAGAGATACTCTGCTTGATAAAGAAGAAGAAGATACAAAGTAATTTTTTGAGGGATTTTGAGCCCAAAATAACATATATATTATTCTTTATTTAAAAATAAAATAAAAAACCGCTGGCTTCTTTGAAGAAAGAGTGGCTGTAAAATGGTGGTTTTTAAAAGAAAATCTAAAATATATTTTTTAGTTTAATTAATTGGAGGAATATATGTAAAATATTCTTTTTGATGTAATATTGGTGTTATGGGTTGGAGATAAATTTACTGTAAATACACTGTTTTATCGTAAAAGTTACACCAAAATGGTGTTTTAGGTTATGCCCTGAGCTAGAAAAATTTGAAAAACGTATTCTCAAAAAAGAAGATACAAACACCTTGGAGAAGAAAACAGACACCGCAAACACAGATAATACTCTTTTTACAAACAGCACATCCATGTCATATTCCCATCTAGAAATGGATGGAAAGCTAACAAAGGGATTGAATTAAAATGTATTATGACAATCAAGGTTCGAATGTTAAAGAAGAAAAAATAGGGGTTTAAATGAAAAAGCTCCCACATGTTGGTTTTTATTCTTTTTGTAATTTCCCCCATTTTTAATTGTCAATTTTCAAATGGGTCAGTTATAATCTTTTAGTACGGTCAAATAAAAATATTCAAATTTATAAAGCAACTAATTTTTTCTGGGGTCAATGGATCCAACTATTCGTAAGATAGACATACCCTAGCTACGGCACATAACATTCTCTTCACAGTTCTTACAAGACATCTGATTTTTTTTTTCACTTCATTTTTAAATAAGATTTGAATCAAAATCTTCAGCTAATGTCCTTTCCTCTCCAAGCACAAACAATAAATTTAATCATAAAATTTTATCAATAGCAAGAAGTTACCTACCATAAAAACATTGGTAGCCCAGTTCCTCAATCTATCCTGCAATCCTTTCAAGATTTATCTAAGGATTTGGACTCCTACCACACTAATCCCATCCGAAATCCTTCATCTCAGTTTATTAGACTCAAGTTGTCTACTCTCTTCTACAATGTATATAAAGATAATAGATGCAAAAATCACAACTTAGTTAAGCTCAATTATGAAGTAAAACATAAAAAACGCCAATTAGCCAAATGACCAGAAAAATCCAAACCTTTACATGCGTTTTTAGTTTTAGCCAATCATATTTTAGTTTAATCATTTGACACCTAGACCTTTCAGATTTACATCAATCCTAGCCATCTCATACAAAAAATAGAAAAATCTGACCTTTTCCTTTTTTTTTTTTTGCCTTTTTTTATTATTGTTCTATGAACTAGTGCTTATTAATTTCATATCAGTGTCACTCATTGACTTGACAATAGAAGCATGTCAACTATTACAAATAGCAAATTAGCAATGCCATTTGAATGTGAATAACATCACTAAATCACTAAATTAAAAGAATTTGGAAAACTGAAAATCCATGTAAACCAAAAATAGGATTCATTTGTTCATCAGGCTCAGCCAAAAAAAAATTAAAAGTATCGAACAAAAATAGATACCTGGGATACAAAAAGTGGATACTTTGAAGCAAGAGTACTTTGATACCTGTAAAATCATTGTCAGCTGAATTAGTACAATCATGTTAAATGACTAGACAAGAAGAACAGAATGCTTGACACATGGATACCTCAATACAGAATTAATAGTCCTTTCCAAATAATCAGCACGATTGCATGCCATAATCACAACTGCTGCAACCGGTACCTAAATAATGCAGTAAAAATGGATTTGAATAATTATTAATTCTGATTTTAGAAGAGAAACAAGGCAAAGATGCCTCAAACATTGTTAGACGTGTACCTTGTCAACCACTTTTTGAAGGCCTTTTCCTGAAACATCAGCAAATAAGAAAATGCTAAGCCTCTTTGGCATTTACAGCAGCCCAACATAGTAATTCTGAAGAAATATAACCACACTGAAAGAAAATAACAGAAAAACAGGCAAATAAAAAGTAGCAATAAATAGTATTAAGGAGATAATGTTATAGTTTGATTGACGATTCAGCAACAATTGCTTAATTCTATGCAATACAACTGGCAGTAAAAATTCAGTTTCATTTCTTTCTCCTTACAATAAAAGAAAAGGATTTGACCGATTAGTAATGATGAATTTCAGTAATCCTAATGAGTAGCCATACATTTTATGAAACCAGGCATGAATTGTTCCATAGCTGAAAGGTAGAATTGCTAAGTTTGACTTGGCAGTAGCAAAGTATCTAACTCAAATAATTCTTTTCTTTTGAATACTTAATGTTTTGTGCATGTGAGAATAAATAAATAAAACATCTAAGCTGGACTACATTTAGACAATCGCCCATGGTAAATTAGAAAATCAAATGTTATAATCAACGTCAAATCAAAGTGGGTCGCAACCTGCACATAACCTCTACATTCTTAGAATCAAAACTACTGGTTTTTCAATAAATCAACATTCAATGCTTAAAAATTGGAAATGTGAAGCTGAACTACTGAATAATGTCTACCAATATTATTTACCAGAAGCATCACAGTCTACAAGAATTGGAGGAATCTTTTAGAAGTGTAAGTCAGCGTGAAAATTGCTTGGACTTTGAAATCAGCATTTTCTTTGATAGATTATACCATATTCCTCAGAGCATAATCACCACCAGATACTATTGTAATTCAACTGAAAAAATAAAATATATCTAAAAAAAAAGGCAGGAAGAAGAGAACTTACTTTCAAGATCTTCAATAAGAGCCTTTAGTTGTCTACACTCTTCACCTTGACGCTTCCTTTCCTCTGAAATAATTGTGGAAAGGACTAAGAGGAAGAACGGAGATTTCATGTGGCTTTTTTCAAAGTCACAATTACAAAAATTCAAAGGTAACTTTTTACTCTTAGCTCATACAAAGTCCCTTTCATGTCCAAAGAAATTATCAATATCGTAGACCTAAAGATGTGCATGAAAATGACACATGCCCATAAGCTACATGTCAAAATATTGTAATGCCCTAAGCATAATCAAAAAATCTAGATTTTAGAAATAGAGGACTCAAAACCAATTCCTTATGCATCGAGTTAATTATAAATGAAAGCAAAGCACAATGCACCAAAGGTAATACAAAACCTTCAAGAGCCACAATTCGCCCCTGCTGTGAGCTTATTTGATCAATAAGCAATCGCATTTGATGCGTACAATGGTTCTCTGATTCAACCTGTTAAAATAAGGAATAAATAGAAGAAATTTCATCAGCCCATAATTCTTCAATAATTATGAAGGTATTATTAAATTATTAATTAGAAAAGACCATTGGAAGAGAGGAACTGTAAGCATATATAAGAGAAACACGAAGCAGAAAACCATGTAGAGATTAAGTACATTTGCAAATTTATATTCAAGTCCGTCCAATTTTATACAGGAGACAGTCATAAGTGAGTAAAGACCCTCAATTTCATTATTTTCATAGTAAGACACGAAATATTAAAAAGAGAAAAAAAAAAAGAAGGTAAATCAGCATAATCGAAGAAAAGCTAATTCTCGTATGTACTTCAACAAGACAACAACTAGACCAAGACAACGGAACATATTTATATTTATCCATACCCTATCTACTCGATTAGAGCTCCATAACAAAGTAATACCAAAATTAAACAGTAAAACTGAACCAAGATACTGTCAATTCAGCTAAAACGAAGCCAGATTACAATTATATTGAAGCCATGGTTAAAAACAAAAAAAGAGAGATAAAAACGAGAGATGGATACACATACAGCAGCAGCGAGACGATCGGCATACTCTGACTGTGTTGCAAAAAGCCGCATCTACAGAGAGACAAGAGAGAATTTATACGTAAACAAAGTTAAATCAAAATAACTGAACACATATATCCAATTCCAGTAAAATTCATAACATAATTTCACATGAAATCACAAAGGAGAGAGAGTGAAATAGGATTTAGAGTGAAGCACCTGTATGTAGATGAAAGCAACAGCGGCAGGAATTAGAAGGCATCGAAAATCGCAGGAAAATTTAGGCATTTTTGCTTTCTCTATACAAAAAGACAATACCTAAATCAAATAAACTTCATGGCTGAGTGAACGAACTAGAGACTAGAGTTGATTCGATCATCAATCAGATTTATTCATGATTTATTTCCGTAAAAATCCATTCATCTGCTCTGCGCGTTTCAATCTGCTAAAAAATGCAATTTTTTCCTTTCTGACCAATGAAACTTTTTGCCTAAAGTCTTGTTTGTCGTAGACGTCACATTGTTTGTTTGGAGACCGGCAGACAGCTGTGAATTAAGAGGGGGCCTAGCAATCAGATCAAGATTGACGGTTCGGATTGGATTATTTTGTTTTTTAGATGCTTACTTTCGGATAAATTTTTAGTTTGGAACCGAGTTAATCTGCAAATATTCTTTAAAAAAACAAATTTAAATAATTTTTAAATTTATATTAATTTACACTGCTTATAAACTAGCAGTAGCACCCATGTATTCTATGTTTCGATAATGAGAGATATCGATTAGACCCGACTCATATTAAACTATTAAAAACTGTTATAAGATAATAGCAGCAAAAATTTATTTGTTGGAGCGAGAATCTCGTATTTTTAATGCAACGGGTAAACCAATTACTAAAATTTGAGTAAGTTCCACAGCACAAACACGTTCGAATCAATTCTTGGATTAAGAAGGAATGAAGATTAAAATAGATAATAAAAATTATGTAATTTTTATTCAATTTTCACGTTGGTTATTTTCTATAAGCGAGAAGAAGTTATTTATTTTCTCTCAATTTCTTCCTCTTATACATAATTAGCATGTTGAGCCTTGGGTAGGGTCAAGCTCACATGGGCAGCCCAAACTCATAATCCAACATTTCTCACTTCCTTATAGTAGGCTTTACTAATCCCAAAATCTTTCTAATATTTTAATTTTAAAGGGAGAATCATTCATACAATTTAACGGACTGTGTGATCCGAATCACACAAATGGTGAGAGTTTCAATATACAAACATAATCATAGGCCATATAAGAGACATCAATTAAGAGATGTTTATATGCATTATATTGTGCTTATTTACCCTCATCAACTCATAGATGTTTATATGCATTATATTGTGCTTATTTACCCTAAATATCTTTTTCAATACACATAATCGAGTATTATTCAATCCCTCTAGAATTTATACTCATATCTCATTTTCAATTACTTTATATTTAAAGTTATTTCAAACTTTATCAAGCGAAATAACTCCGGCTAATGAATATAAGTAATGAGTGTATAAGCAAAAATACTCCTTCTTTCGCCCTCATGTCAATTGGATCTAAATCAACTCATTTTTTTAGAAATGTTCCATTAAGTCAAATTATCTCATGACTATAGGATACATTCTAAGATAGTCAACATTAATCAATCATTTCATAATATAGTCAAAAGTCACAAAAAGTAATAAAATTGAAATCCTTATTCAGAATTTATAGGACTCATAGTGAAGAAGCAGAGGTCAATTCTTTCGCTTCCCAATAGGTCGTAAAACACCTGCAGTATGAAATGATGAAATGCATGCTATGGTGGAACAACTCTTTTCTTTTTAAAGATAAAAGAGTATATATCGTGCTCTTTATTAAAATTAGTTAACACCATATGAGTCTTAGTCTTATTGCTCTGAATGCGTCAAACCTGAAACTTTTGCTTACATATTCAATTATGTCAAAAACAACAAGTTTCATATTCATCTTTCTCTAAATAGATATATGAATGGTGGATAAGTCATTCATATCGATTCTTATGTATGAAGAATCTTATTTTGATCCTCATCAAGGTGACCTCTTAGATAGTGTGACCAAAACTGCCCCTACTGCATCTTAGTCATCCAAACTTTGGTCTTATTTATACTCGCTTAACAATGCTAAAGGCGATTACTCATGTGGGAGAGTCAATCTTAAATTTATCGATATACTTCATTGAATTGTGCTAATTGGCATATTCAATTTATTCATATAATTTAAAACATTTGCAAACAAGCGAATCAAGTAAATATGTCTTTAATACCAATATAAATAAAAACAAGTGGTCTGTCAATATTTACAAGCTTTTTACATCCTCCATAAGATAAAGGACTTTACATATCTAACAAATGCATCCTTAGCTATTGGTTTGGTAAAAGGATCTGTAATCATTATACTCATAGGAATGTGTTTCAGAACCACTTCCTTTTATGCGATCATATCTCTAACATAGTGATACCTAATTTGGGTATGTTTGATATTCCTATGATATTTAGGATCCTTAGCATAGGCTAATGCAGCCATACTATCACAATGTATTATGACAGGTTCAGATGTTGTTTTAATGATTTCTAAGTATTGTAAAAACCTTCTCAACCAAACTACTTCTTATACAGTCGAGGAACATGCTATATATTCAACTTCCATTGTTGATAAAGCTATACAAGATTGCTTCTTGCTATTCTATGAAATTGCACAATCATTTAGCAACAATGTATATCTAGAAGTCGATTTGCGCTGCTCAAGATCACCGCACTAATCAGCATCAGTAAAACCAATTAAGAGAAAATGCTTCGTTTTGTAACATAGTCTGAAGTTCCTTTTAGATATCTCAAAATCCTCTCAACTGTCATCCAGTGTTTCAGACTTGGATTAGATTGAAATCTGCTTATTAACTCTACGGCGTAGCAAATGTCTAGATGTGTGCACATCATTGCATACATTAGACTTCCAATAGTGTTGGAGTATGGTACTTTGGACATTTATTCTTTCTCATCAGATGTCGTGGGACACTTATCAAGGTTAAGGCTCATATTTCTTTCAACTGGGGTATCCATGGGCTTGCTATCATACATATGATAACGCTCCAATATTTACTTAATGTAGGTCTCCTAAGATAAATCCAAAAGCCTTTTCGAGCAATCCCTAAGCATCTTAATAGTAAGAACATAGCTAGCCTCACCCATATCTTACATTTCAAAGTTCAATGATAATCATTTCTTGGCAACCTCAATCAACTTTTTATCATTTCCAACTATTAGTATGTCATCAACATACAAGGACAGAATTATGAAACCATTATTTGAACTTTTCACACACACGCAATGATCTTCCTACATTATTGTAAAATTATCATTTAACATGGCTTGATGAAACTTGAGGTTCCATTGTCTTAAAACTTGCTTAAGATCGTAAATAGATCTTTTGAGCCTTCAAACTTTGCGCTCTTGTCCCTTAAGCTTGAAACCTAAAGGTTGATCTATATAGATCTTTTCATCTAGTTCTCTATTGAGAAAAGCTGTCTTGTCGTCCATTTGATATAATTCTAAGTCCATCTAAGCCACTTTAGCTAGAATGAGGTGAACTGATGTAAACTTGACAACATGCGATAATGTATCTTCATAGTCAATTCCCTCTTGTTGTGTGTAGCCCTTGGCTACTAATCGAGCTTTTAATCATTTAATGGTCTCATCCGCCTTACGTTTAATTTTAAGAACCCACTTGTTCCCATTAGTCTTATAACCTGGTAATAAATCAACCAAATCCCATACTTGGTTAGATTTCATCGAATCCATTTCCTCTTCCATAGCTTTAATCTATTCTTTAGCTTTAGGACTAGAAAGAGCTTGTTGTACCATTTTAGGCTTTTCTTCATCTAAAGCAATCATGAAAGCTTCCCCCTCAATCTCAAAACGATGATGGGGAATTCTTTCATGATTACTTCATCGAGGTGGAGATTGCTCATGATGTTGCTCTATAGGAACATAATCAGGCAACATATCACTCCTATTTACTTTAGGAGGAGCATGATATTCCATATCATCTTACTCTATGGGTGCTAAATCAACCAATCTTGCACTCCTACTTTTCTGAGGATCTTCCATTTCATACAGTCGAAAATCTCCTTTTATTTCAACTCTTTTAGGCTAGTCCTCTTTTAAGAAAATGACATCTCATGACTCAATTTCTATTGCTCTTACACTTGCATCTTCCCCCAAAAATACATATACTTTGGAGAATTCTGAGTATCTTAAGAAGATACATTTCTTCCCTCTTGGACCAAGTTTCTCATATTCATGAGAAGTGTTATGGATATAAGCCACGTAGCCCCATAAGCGCATTTTACTTAAGTGAGGCTTCATGCCTTTCCATAACTCGTATGGGATGGAAAGAACAGTTTTTGATGGTACATTATTAAAAATGTAAGTTGCAGTTAATAGTGTATCTTACCAAAAGGAAATAGGCAAATTAGCTTGCGCCATCATCGACCTAACCATATCTAAAAGGGTTCTATTTCTTCTTTCTGCTACACCATTTTATTGTGGAATGGAAGGAATAGTTAGCTACCTAGCTATACCCTTGTCATTACAATAACTTTTGAAAGAATTGGATAGATATTCATGTCCTCAATCGGTCCTTAACGCTTTAATATTTACATTTAATTGATTATCAACCAATCTAATATATTGTATGAACCAATCTAATGCTTTAGACTTATAAGAGATCAGATAAATATTACCATATCTAGTGAAATCATCTATAAACATGATGAAATAATGAGCACCATGTCTTGCTCTCATATTCATTCGGCCATAAATGTCAAAATGAATAAGCTATAAAGGAAATGTGCCTTTTTCGGCTTTGCCAAATAGTAATCTTGTTGCTTTTCCAGCTAGGTAATACTCACAAATAGGCAAATCTATTCTATCAACATAACCTAAAAGACCAGCATATGCTAATCTCTTTAAGCAATCTTGCCCAATTTGTCCCAGTCTAGCATGCCATTTAATATCATCATTTAATGAAGCATTACTGGAATTACCAACAACAAAAACAGAAGTATCCACATTAATAGGGATAGTATCCAACATAATAAAACTATCTAAAAAATATCCAGAACCATAATAAACATCATCCAACAGTACTTTCACACAACTATTCTAAAAAACAACTTTAAAACCAAGTCTTAATAGAATAAGTACATAAACAAGATTTCGCCGAACTTTAGGAGTGTACAACATGTCATGGACATAAAGAGTGTGGCCTCCCCGCATCACCAGCTTGCAAGTGTCAATTCCAAGCACGCCCACAGAAGCATTATTCCCCATATAGATACTTCGACTCCGTTTTGGAATCCGATAAAATTCTACAAAGGCATTTTGGTCCCTAGCTATATGGTCGGTTATGGCTGATTCTATAGTCCAATAAGGAACATTTTCAGTAAGCATCAAGCAACTTCTAACATATAAATCAGAGGGATGAATTTGGTAATATAATACCTTTGGCTCAGTGCAATCACGAGCAAAGTGACCTGGCTTTCCATAGTTGAAGCAATTCATGTTCTTACCTTTCTTGCTACCGTGACTTCTGCGCTTGCATTTCTTTCCATTATTATTAGCTTTTACCTCCCTTGCATGCTTGTTACTTTTACCTTTCCACTTCTTACGCCCAGAGCTCAAAGCTCCTTTGTCTTTAGACTCAGTCATATAAGCCTCACCTGCAGGCTTATCAGCGAAAAGGCGATCCTCCTCTAGCTCAACATGACGAGCAACATCATTAAAAGTTTTGATGTTATCATTATGAGTAAGGTTAACACACATGTTGCTCAAATAATTACCAAGTAAAGGGAGATGAATTGGTGGAAAATTAAAAATTCTTACACATATAAGGAAGATAAAGGTTAGAAGAGATGGACATATGAAATTTCATAGAGTTTCAGGTGCTAACTACCCCTACTCCTCTCCCCAACTGCAATTGGGTATTCACTAATCTAATCCTTAGATTACAATGTAGTTTTAACTAACTCACTTCCAACTAGGTGTTTTCAATGAAGGCTAACACTCAACCCAAAATTTCCCTTGTATTTTGATAGCTCACACAACAACTAATTCCTTATAATTTGGCTCACACTACCCAATTACAAGATAACCTGAGTGTTTTAAGGCTAATACTTGAACCCTTACAAAAACAATTAATTGAAGAAAGATTGAGAAAATAAATTGCAAGAGTTTTGGCACTTAAAAAGTAGTTTAATAAATTAAATGGCCTTTTGGTAGGGTATTTATACTGATTTCTCATGAAATAGCCGTTACAAATGAGTGTCATTACTCTTTCAAATGTTCTCTTACAAGTGCATTTAATGCAGCCTACAGAAAGGGGTTCCCAGTCGGGAATAAGGGTTTTCCAATTAGGAAATGGTCTATTTTGACACGTGGCATATTCTGGTTGGCTGAGGGCTCCAACGGCTCATTCCTATGTGATTTTCCCAATAGGGACTCCTTGTGTCCTGGTTGGGACTTATTCGATGATGCCATAGCCAAGGACCTAAGTTTGCTAGCTTTGAATGCTTCCCTATTGGGACATTGGTCAGCTTGACTTAGTCCTTTTGACTTCCAGATGATGTGACACACTTTGGTGGAGTCTACTCTTCAATAGTCATGTCCATTTGATTTTTCCGATCGAACCATCACATTTCCCAGTCTAGAAATTGGCTTTTCTAGTTGGGACTAGGCCTATCCCGATCTGCTTTTGCTTTTGGAACATTGGAAGATCAGAAGGTTTGGACATGTATTTTTCGGTATGTATTTTAATCCCGGTCGAGAATTATGCGTCTCCAAAAAATACTTGACTTATTTAATGAGGAATTCATAACCAAATGTGTTGAAACTTTGACCACTATCAACAAAAATACTAAATAAAGATGTTAGTGATATTTAATTTAATTGTCAAAATCAAAATGGAGAGTAATCATCCTAAGGTTAACAATCTCCCCTTTTTTGATTTTGATAATCAAACTAAGTAAAAATAACAAATTGATAGTGCATATATCAAATTAAAGTATTGAAAAATAAACATGCAAAGTTTCACATCATTTGAAGGCGGAATACTTATTGAATAACTTAAGTCAAATAAGATTGTTAAAGTCAACATAGTTAACTAAGTTATCAATCCAAAAATAGAATTAATTTTTGCTTAAGTTTCATGTTCTTTCTTCTCCCCTTTTGTCAAGATCAAAAAGACTAAATGCATATAAAGAAAAAAAGCAATTACCAAGGAAAGTAAGAAATGAAAACAAAAAAATATTTATTGAAATTTAAAATGTGTTATATGAAAAAGAGAAAATGTGGGATCTAAACATGATTAACCACACATATAAGATACTTAGCCTAGAAAAAAAGAAGGGAAAGAAAGGTATAACTAGGTTAATCATTTCCTTGTTCATCACTCGCCTCCTCTTCTTTTTCACCACCCTTTTCCTCCTATTAAATGCCTTGCTTCCCCTTAAATGGAGGGGCCGCTTCAAAGCTATGAGTGCAAACATTGAGATTCATTTGTCCTTGGATGCTTTAAATGTCTAAGTGGAGATGTTGTATCATATCCCTTATGATGTTGAAGGATTGCATTTGAAAGTCATAAAGACTTTACAAGGTGACATATTAGGGTTGAGGAGGTGGTGGTGGAGGCATGTCTTAGGCACTTGATCCTTCTCCTCCTATGGTGAGCCTTGCACGTTTCCTTATAGCCTCTTGGGTTGCTTTTGGGCTCCATGCTTTCCAAATACATAGAAGAATGTGTCTACCTCCTCGTAAGGCCTTGCAATTTAGGAGATATTGAATGTCTAAGAAGCTCTCATATTAAGAACGAGATGAAGTGAGGAGAGCACAATTTTCAGTTGTCATGAGATGGAGTTATCTTGCAAGATAGGTTATTTATGCATGAAGAGAGATAATGCCTTTAGTGGTGGTTGCCATGGAGAGGAATTTATTAAGAAGAAGATGTGTCATTTTAGTAGGCTTCTGGTGAATCATGGCATAAAGGTAAATAAGGTCTTCATGAGTGAATTTCTCATTGCTTTCACTTCTTGCATTGATAGTGAAAGTGATACAGTAGAGGATGAAATGAAAAAAATGGTCTTGATGTGTTTGACATTTGATTTTTTGTCAAGAAAAGTTTTAAGAGAAATGCTTTTCCACATATCAAAGGGAGAGAGACGTATGGCTTAAGCATTGAGAAGGCCTACCTTTTTGAAACCAAAAGCATCTGCAAGTTGGTGCTTTGTCATCTCTTGTCATTGGCAAAAGAGTCGAAATTGAACTCCATAGTAAGCATGATGATGCTTGGGGTCTTCGATGACTTAAAGAGTGGAGAGGAATTTGGTGGTTAGTTCATCGTGTCCATCTTCAAGGAGCATCACGAAATTGGTCCACCCTATTTCTTCGAGAGTGCCAACAATTTCATCTTTGACACCTAACTTTTCAAGGTCATCAAGAAGTGAAGTTGGATGAAGAAGAGGCCACTTCCTTACCTTTTGTGGCTCTAGATTTCGAGGTTCCAGTTTTGGATGCCATTTGAGAGGATGAGTAGAGAGAGTATTTGATGATTTGAGATTAGAGAGAAAAGATTAGAGAGAGAGATAGAGTTTGGATGCAAAATTAATGAAAATAATTAGAAAAGAGGGGTATTTATAGTGTTTGAAGAGGTATGTTACCGTGTAAGGGGATTTAAAGGGAGTTATAGTAGATGCAATTTGATTAGTGGCAGTTACAAAAAGCTGCATTTAAGGAAGTCCCGATAGGGACATGAGAGTTCCCGACCGGAAACCTTCCAACGATAAAAAATATTCGAACTATTAGGCATAGTCCCGAGAAAGACATATGCCTTCCCAAGCATGCATGTTTAAAGAGGTGTAACGGTTGGATAAATTTCAAATTTTTCGACTGAGAAATAGGGGATCCTAAGCAAGACATGAAGAAATACAACGGTCAATTCAAAGACTAAGAAGTCACGAGCGGGAGGAATAATTTTGTGAGCAGGACGTCTGTCCTAAGCGGGAAAAATCTTTCCCGAGCAGGAATTATAGGTACTTAAAAGTTTAGAGGAAAGAAAGGAAATAAAGTACCCTAGTATGGCATATCATAAATAATCATTATGAATGATTTCAATAGTTTGAGTCTTTTAGCCTATTAAATTGAACTTCAATAGACTCAAAATATCAAGTCATGTATGCAAATATCTATGAATCAAACAAGAAGCATAACATCCACATTAATCAATTAAAGAGCATATAATTCACATAAACATGTTCATACATGAAAAAGCATGACTTAAAGCTTCCAAAACAAAGTGCTCCCATCAAGCAAATCAAGCTCCCTTTTTATAAAGTAAAACCTTTCATCATTTAGGGGCTTGGTAAAAATATCTACCAAATGGTTGTTAGTGTCAATAAATTCTAGCACCACATTACCATTTTGGACATGATCTCTTAAAAAATGATGTCTTATATCAATATGTTTACTCCTAGAATATTGAATGGGATTCTTTGAAAGATTTATTATACTAGTGTTATCACATTTGATGGGAATATGATCAATCATTTGGCTATAATCCTTGAGTTATTGTTTCATCTAAGGAACTTGAGTGCAACAATAACCTGTCGCCATATATTCTGCTTCGACAGTGGATAAGGCAACCGAAACTATTTCTTGCTATGCCAAAAAACTAAACATTCACTAATAAAGTGACAAGTTTTGGATCTGCTTTTTCTATCCAAAATACTACTGGCATAGTCGCCATCCGGAAAACTAATGATATGAAATGATGTATTCCTAGGATACCATAAGCCTAAATGCATAGTGCCATGAAGATATTTCAAAATTCTTTTTACCACATTCAGTTGTGATTCTTTAGGACATGATTGAAATCTAGCACACAACCATACACTACATATAATGCCGGGTCTAGAGGTAGTTAAACAAAGAAGAGAGCCAATCATACCTCTATAAAGCTTTTCATCAATAGCTTTACCCTTTTCATGTTTATCCAATTTTGTTGAAGTGCTCATTGGTGTCTTGGCATTCTTACAACCATCCATTCCAAAATTTTTGATCAATTCCTTAGTGTACTTGGATTGGTTGATGAAGATGTCATCTTTGCTTTGCTTAATTTGAAGTTCAATGAAGAATTTGAGCTCACCCATCATGCTTATTTCAAATTCCCTAGTCATACACTTAGCAAATTCTTGACAAAGATTTTCATTAGTAGAACCAAAGATTATGTCATCAACATAAATTTGAATAATGAGAGTGTCGTGCTTATGCTTTTTAATAAAAAGAGTTGTATCAACATGCCCTTTTGAAAATCCATTATCTATAAGAAATGCACTAAGTCTTTCATACCAAGCTCTAGGGGCTTGCTTTAATCCATATAATGCCTTAGTGGGCTTATAGACATAGTTTGGAAAAGCATGATCTTCAAAACTGAGAGGTTGCTCAACATAGACTTCTTGCGATATAAAAACATTTAAAAAAGCTCTTTTAACATCTATTTGAAAAAGCTTGAAATTCATGTGGCATGCATATGTTAATAAAATACGAATTGCTTCTAATTTTGCTATGGGAGCAAAGGTTTTATCATAATTAAATTCTTCCTCTTAGTTATACCCTTTTGCAACTAATTTAGCTTTGTTTCTTGTAATATTACCTTCCTCATCTAACTTGTTCCTATAGACCCATTTACTACCAATGATAGGATAGTCCTCAAGTCTTGGAACCAAGGTCAAAACCTTGTTTCTCTCAAATTGGTTGAGTTCCTCTTACATAGTAATCACCCAACTCTCATCACCCAAAACCTCATCAATTGATTTTGGTTCAATTTGAAAGACAAAAGCAAGATTAGAATCAATAAGCTTGGGCCGAGTACTTTCACCTTTTGTAGGATTACCAATAATTTGCTCATTTAGGTGGTTTCTTACAAACTTCCACTCCTTTGGTAGCTCAATTATTTCTTACTCTTGGACTTGAGGTTGTTCATCCTCTTGATATTGCTCTTCTTGTTCCTCATCAAGATCATTGTTTTTTTATGATTCTCCTTGTTTCTCTTGATCAAGATTGAGATTCTCCATGATACCTACAACATCATCCAAATAAATACCTTTTCCAAGATCAAGTCTATAAAATTCATCAAAATTAACATGCATAGACTCCTTTACAACTAAGGTTCTTTTATTGAAAACCCTATAGGCTTTGCTAGAGGTGGAATAGCCAAGAAAGATGCCCTCATCTGATTTTGGGGAAAATTTTCCAAAATTATTCTTGGAATTCAATATAAAACATTTGCAACCAAATACTCTAAGGTGTGAGATCTTGGGTTTTCTTCTATTCCAAAGCTCATAAGAGGTTTTATTTAAAATAGGTATTTTGAAAACACGGTTTGAAGTATAACAAGTGGTATTAGTGGCTTCCGCCCAAAAGTAGGTTGGTAAACCATACTCATTAAGCATTGCTCTAGCCATCACTACCAATGTTCGATTTTTTCTTTCAACTACCTCATTTTGTTGAGGAGTTCTAGGTATGGAAAAATCATGAAAAATACCATATTCTAAACAAAAATTTTTGAAAAGATCATTTTCAAACTCTTTGCCACGGTCACTTCTGATTTTAGAGATAAAATATTCCTTTTCATTTTGAACTCTCTTGGCAAAGTGCTTGAAATTTTCAAAAGCATCACTTTTATGAGCTAAGAAAATTACCCAAGTAAACCTAGAGTAATCATCTACAACGACAAATACATAATGTTTTCCACCCAAGCTAGCAGCTTTACGAGGTCCAAACAAATCAAAATGCAAAAGTTGTAGAGGTCTAGAAGTGCTTACAATATTTTTGAGCTTGAATGATGGTTTGTGTTGCTTCCCTCTTTGACATGGCTCATAAGTTTTGTCTTTCAAATTCTTGACCTTTAGGAGTCCATCTACTAGTTCATCCTTGCTAAGGCTTTGAATTAGTTCCATGCTGCCTTTTATGCCATAGTCAAGATTCTTCACTAATAGATACAAGATAACTAGAGGAAACATTAGTTAACTTGTGCAAGTCAATTATGTAAGTGTTGCCATCTTTTTCTCCTTTAAATACCTCTTAACCATTTAAGAAGGTCATTAGGCATCCATTAGAGGTAAAGATGACTTGATTTCCTTTATCACATAATTGACTCACACTTAAGAGATTATGCTTCAAACCATGAATAAGCATTACATCCTCAATAATTGAAATACCATAAAATCCTATGGAACCAATGCCAATTACCTTACCCTTAGCATTGTTTCTAAAAGTAACCTTACCTCCATCTATACTTTTAATGTTTGTGAAGAGACTTTTATATCTGGTCATGTGCCTTGAGCATTCACTATCCAATAACCATACATTTTCATTGCTTGTGGATTTTAGGCATACCTACAAAACATAAATTTAAGTTTGGTTTTTAGGTACCCAAACAAACTTGAGTCCTTGGGGGTTAGTCATTGAGGAATCCCAATAGGATTTTCTTAATAAACAATGAATGTTTATGTGCCCAAACTCTATGCAATAATGACATTGCTTAGTCTTAAAAGACTTTTGCCACTTCACTTGGGGTTTTGGCCTCATAACCTTCTTGTTTGAGGTATAAGAAGAAGTACAACAACGAACACATTCATGTGTAGTGGGAGCTTTTCTAGGTGCATGCCTCTCATATAAGAAGGCATGGTTGGCCTTTTGAGGTTTCCCTCTTGAGCCAAATGGACCTTTGCTATTCTTCTTTTGAATAGAGGATTTAGTATGTGATTTGTTTTTTACCTTTGAGGCATCTACCTCAATTGAGGAGGTTTGTGGTGTGGATGCCTTAAAAAAAATGGTTCTAGGTGTGGATAATGATGATGCTCTATTAAAGCCTAGGCCATGTCTCATTAAAGGGGGGTCTTTTGGATACAATGAGGGTATCCAAACTTTCCTTCCCTTTGTGAAATTTTGAAATAGAGAGTCTTAACTCCTTAACCTCATTTTTCAAAGCATTGTTTTCTTTAAGTAAAGAATTGGTTGATGGTCTAGATGAAAACTCATATAATGACTTCTTAAGAGAAGCATTAGAAGTTTTTAGCACTTCCACAACCTTTTGAAGGTTAGATATGTTATCCTTAAGTTTGGTGCTATTTTTCTTGTGAAAATCAACTTTCTTTTAATATCTCTCTAATTCTAGACCCATAACCTCAATAAGATCATCATCAGCATCACGACCATTTAATGCAAAAGAAGAAGTAGAGGTTACCTCATTAGAGTTATCCTCTAAAGCCATGAAGCACAAGTTGGCTACATCTTCTTGACTCCTTTCATCATCACTTGATGTAGGATCATCCCATGTAGCTTTATGGCCTTTGTCTCCTCCATCTTTGTAAGATTTGCCCTTGTACTTCTTGAGCCTTGGACATTCGGATTTGATGTGGCCCTTCTTGCCACATTCATAGCACTTCATCTCCTCCTTATTCTTGTTGAAGTTGGATGAGAAGCCTTTGAACTTTGATATTCTTTGCTTATAATTTTTGATAGTCCAATATTTATTGACTATCATTCTCTTGACTCTTCTTAATAGTATGGTTATCTCCTCATCCTCTTCTTAACTTCCCTCGTCATCACTAATGAGGTCTAGATCTTAAGCTTTTGAGGAGGTGGTGCTTGCCTTTAGTGCAAGGACCTTCATCTTTTCTCTTTCTCCTTCAAGTTCATTCTTTCTCACAAGAGCCATCTCATGAGTTAGAAGCTTGCCAATGAGCACATTAATAGGAATGGTGCTCAAGTCTTCATTGGCTACTTCTATACCCGCTACTCTTGAACTATAGTCCTTCATTGGAAGACTTCTCAAGATCTTGTATACATCTTCAAGGCTTGTATGTCTTCCATATTTCTTCATATTATTGATGATTGAGAGTAGACAGTTTGTCATGTTGGTGATGATCTCATTAGGCTTCATCTTGAAGAGCTCATATTCATTCATAAGGAGTTCGATCTTTCTTGAACGAACTTGCTTTATATCTTCATGGTAGTTCTCCAAAGTCCTACACATGCTATAAGCGATTGGACAATGTTAAACTTTCCTATACTCTTCAAGAGAGAGAGAGAGAGAGAGAGTTTGCTAGGATGGTCATGGCCCTCTTGTTATTGCCATTAGCCCTCTTGTGTGGTTCAATCCACTCATCCATTGGAAGAACTTCATCTTCATCTTTTCCTTCAACATTCTTCTTGTTAGTGGTGTCAACTCCTTGCGAACACTATGCCAAACATCAATGCCTTCACTATCCAAGTAAGCCTCCATTCTAAACTTCCAATAGGCATAGTTTGATCCATCAAAGTAAGACTTGAGACTTTGGAATCTTTCTTGGGCCATTGTTGATCTTTGCTAGACCTGATGAAACTTAAATTCTAGACCTTGCTCTGATACTAATTGCTACCCAAATAATCACCAAAAAGGGGGGAGACGAATTGGTTGGAAATTAAAATTTTAGTGCACACAAAGATGATGAGTGTTAACTAACCCTACTCCTCTCCCTAATTTCAATTGGGTGTTCACTAATCTAACCTTTAGATTACAGGTGAAGTTTTACCTAGCTCACTCCAACTATGGTGTTTTTCACAAGGCTAATACTCAACCCAAAATTTTCTTGTGTTTTAAGGCTTACACAATATCCAATTTCTTGTAATTTAGCTCACACACTATCCAATTACAAGATAAGTCCAAATGTTTAAAGTCAACACTTAAAACCTTACAATAATTAATGAAAGAAGGATGAGAAATCAATTTGCAAGAGTTTTGACACAATCAAAGTAGTTGAATATATTAAATGGCTTTTTGATAGGGTATTTATACTAATCTCCCACCAAATAGCTATTACAAATGAGTGTCATTACTTTTTCTAAAGTTTTCTTACAAATGCATTTAATGCTGCTTGCAAATAGTATTTTTCGGTCGGGAAAAGGCCTAAGAAGACATGTGGCATCGTCTAGTTGGTTGATGGCTCCAATGGCTAGTTCCTATATGAATTTTTCGGTCGGGACTTGCTCAATGATGCCTTGACAAGGGACTTTAGATTGTTAACTTCGAGAGCTTCCCAACTGAGAACTTGGTCAGTCCTACTTAGCTGTTTTGACTTCCCAGATGACGTGGCACAATTTTGGTGGAGGTGCCTTTCAACGGTCATGTCCATTTAAATTTTTCAGTCATGCTTTCCATTTTTTCGGTCTGAAAAGTTGTTTCCTGATTGGGACTATAGTCTTCTTGGTATGTATCGGCTACTGGAATTTTAGGATGACCAAGGACCATTGTTTCCCGGTTTGTACACATTTTTTCTGGTCTGTAAAAGTGTCCCGGTCTGGAAATATTAGTCCTGATTGGGAGTTACACGTCCTTAGGAAATTTGTAACTCGTTTATTGGGAAAATCAAAATCAAATGAGCTGAAACTTTGAATACTATCAAAACAACACCAAGTGAAGATATTAGTGACATTTAATTTGATTGTCAATATCAAAATATAAAACAATCACCTTAAGATCGTCAATAATTTTACTTATAAAAAATTAATAAAAATTGTTAAAAATTTATTCAATACCATTGCCTTTGATAAAAAAAATCAAAATAATATAAACTGGAATCTATCGCAACTTAGAAGACAACAGTTAAAAACATATGTTAAAACCAATAACCATAGGCATGCATATTTATAATTTATATTGAAAAAATAAAAATATCAAAGGCAATGGTGTCAAAAGCTTTAAATGTTCAACTAGTTTTAAATCTAAATTTAATGAATTAGTTGGCTTTCATTATGATGCATATTACTTAAAAGGAGTATTGACTTAGTATCAGGTTAACAATACATATTATTATATTGTAGCAAAAGCTTTACAAAAGAGTACTGAACTTATTATAGAGGAAATTTCACCAAACACCTATTTTAAACTTTTATTTTAAAAAATAGAAGCAAAAGTTTCCTTTTTCATTCTTACCAAAAACTTTTTCAAGTAATGGGGAGAAGGGAAACTTGGCTTCTGTCACTCATCCTGAGCTTCAATCTACTAATCCATCACTACTATTGAATTTTCTACAACTACTTCTCATTGTTTTAGTTCCTACAATTGGCACCGTGGATTTAGTTGATGGCAACATCAACTTCGAGTTGAGGGAGATTCCAAAACTTCAAGGCCACACTGATAGGGTTTCCGCTACTGAAATCATAGACATACCTTCTTTTATTCGCTTCTTATAGTGGCGATAAGACTATCTAATGAGTATTTAGTTACACCCTGGGCAAGAACATCATAAACGATTAGAAGAGAAAAATTTTCAATTACTAATAGGAAACCGGAAGCAAAAGAACCCTCATAGAGCTTGGTCGGAGATCCATAACTATGTAGAAAGCATCATAAGGAAAGAGGTGCCATGGGAAATATTTTTGCACCTTCATCACATTAATTATTTTGCTGCATCTAATATTTGTCAGAAGTAAATTCTTAGAGGCTTTTCTTAATCAATGGTCTCTCTAAAGTGGTAACAATGATTGAAAAGCTCTTCCAATAATGGTTGGCTATGAAAATTGGTACATATCCATAGGAATAAATGTAGCTGTATTAAGTTGTTTGATTTGATAGAATTGAAAACCATTGTAATAAATTTTTTATTCATTTGCAAAAGAATGTTTGTAACTATAGCAATATTTGATTATATGATTAAGCCCAAAAAGCTATTTAATATATTATTCTTCTTCTTTTTAGTAAAAATTAGAGCAATTCAATAAATATATTCTCAATATATATTCAAAGTATTCTCAAAAAATTCCTAAGGTATACCTAAAGAATTCTCAAGATATTCCCAAAGTATATCAAACCAAGATATATCCAAGATATTTTTAAAGATACTAGATCAAAATATACCCAAAGTACACTAGAAATATACTATATTTGAACTTTTTGGTATATTTTGAAAGGACTTTTTAAATATAATTATTTTTGTAATATTTTTTAGATGCTTTTGGTAAGTTTGAAAAAAAACTTTAAGTGAAAATTATGTTGTAATATTTTAGGAGTTTTTTTTGATATTTTTGAAAAATTTCCCTTATTATATTGGTTTCTTTATTTACCAAAAAGATGAAAATCAAACAAAAACTCAATATTTCAAAATAAATATTACTTGTTTCAATTCTTTTTGTCCCAACTTGCATTAAAATACTTATACTTTATTCATTCAATTATTTTAATGCAAGTTGAACAATACAAGCTGATAGATCAAATACTAAGTATTTTAATGCAAGTTCGACAAAAGTTAGGGCTATTGGAAATTTTAGATGGTGAAAAAATGAAACTTCATTGAATTGAATTCTCAAATTGTATGTACATAAAATAAAGTATAGTAATATACTATATAGACATATTACCCACCACTTGACATCCACTAACCCACTTAATCATGTATATACATCAATTCACCACTTAAAATAACCAATAACAACATGCATTAATCCATTACTAATAACCGACCATTAATTGAAATATTATGCCACTACTTACAATAAATTAGAACATTAACATAATAAAAAATACTACTTGTCTCAACTAGCATAAAATACTTGTACTTTTATTTCAAGTTGGATAAAACAAGTGGGTGAATAGATATAGCACAAGTATTTTATGTTAGTTGGAACATATAACATTACTCTAACATAATATAATAACAAAAATTAACATTAA
>CATIWF010201858.1:0-69375 GCA_949630135.1 Balakata baccata
GTGGTTTGCTACAACCCAACAAGGTGAGAAGTTGAAGAAAAATCAAGAAATTATAAAGGTATAAATTCTGAATTTTCTTTGGTTAAATTAGTTTTAATTGGCACATGAAAATCCTTTGATTCGGGTTTTGAAAAATTTTTATTTTCCTCTGCGTTATATGTATGTGATACATGATCAAAACCCTTCAGCAGCAAGAGATGAAAAAGCACCAACTTGTGGATGCTTTCGGTTTCAAGAAGGTAGGCCTTCTCAATGCTTAAGTCATGTATCTCTCTCCCTTGATGTGTGGAAAAGCATTTCTCCTGGAACTCGTCTTGACAAAAAATCAAATGCCAAACACATCAAGATACTTTCTTATTTCATCCTCCACCATATTATCACTTTCACTATCAATGCAAGAAGTGAAAGCAATGAGAAAGTCACTCATGAAGACCTTGTCTAGCTTTATGCCATGATTCACCACAAGCCTATTGAAATGGCCTATCTTCTTCTTGATAAATTCTTCTCCATGGCAACCATCAATAAAGGTACCATTTCTCTTCATGCACAAATAACCTATCTTGCAAGATACCTCCATCTCATGGTGGATGAAAATTGTGCTCTCCTCACTTCATCTTGTTCTCAATATGAGAGCTTCTTAGACATTCAATATCTTCTAAATTGCAAGGCAATTGCAAGGCCCCACAAGTAGGTAGACATATTCTTCTACGTATTGGAGAGCATGGAGCCCAAAAGCCAACCCAAGAGGCTACAAGGAAACGTACAAGGCTCTCCATAGGAGGAGAAGGATCAAGTGCCCAAGACATGCCTCCATTACCACCTCCTCAACCCCAACATGTCACCTTACAAAGTCTTTATGACTTTCAAATGCAATCCTTCAACACCATGAGGGATATGATACAACACCTCCACCTAGATATTCAAAGCATGCAAGGGCAATTAAATCTCAATGTTTGCACTCATAGCTTTGAAACGACCCTTCCATTTGAGGGGGAGAAAGGCCTTCAGGAGGAGGAAGAGGGTGGTGAAGAAGAAGAGGAGGCGGTGATGAAGGAGATGATTAGCCTAGTTATACCTTTCCTTCCTTCCTTTCTTTTCCAGGCTAAGTATTTTATATATGTGGTTAATCATGTTTAAATCCCACATTTTCTCTTATTCATGTAACACATTTTAAATTTCAATAAAATATTTTCTTTGTTGACCTTAAGGTGATTGATCTCTATTTTGATCTTGAAAATCAAATTAAATATTACTAATGTCTTCATCTAATGTTGTTTTAATAGTGTACAAAGTTTCAAATCAATTGGATTTGATTTGTTAGTGAACAAATCGGTTAAAAATTGAAGGACAGTTTCCCCCTCGGGAAAAAAATATCCCCCTCAGGAAAAAAATGTTCCCTTTCGGGAAGTGCTCAATTCCAGCATTCCAAGCTTTAAGTTAAAAGTTCCAAAAAATTGTGTCGACTAGGAAATATGGTTTCCCGACCGGGAAACTCTTGTCTCGATCGGAAAATTTGACTGAGACTAGTCGTTAAAGAGCCATTGAAGAAAAGGACAAATCTAAGGCTGCCACATGTAAGGCTCTAACAAATATATGAATTTTCTAACCGAAAAATATATTCCCAGATCGGGAAACTGTCTCTGCCATACAACTTTTAGTCAATCATCTTTTGAAAGTTAGAAATAATTTTGGCACCATATGTAACAGCTAATTGGAAGGTAAATGTATAAATAGACCTCTAAAAGGCCTTAGAACATAAGAGCTTAATTTTAAGTGTGCCAAAACTCTTGCAATTTTATTTCCCAACTTATTTTGTAAAAAGTTTGAAATGTTAATATTAAACACTTGGGTATAGGTTGTAATAGCAATCATAGTGAGAAAAACTCTTGTTTGGGTTGTGTGTGAGCCATTAAAATACAAGGAATTTGGGTTCGGTATGAGCCTTGATAAAACACTTAGTTGTGGGTGAGTTAGGAAAACTCTCTAGTTGTGAGTTAGCTAGGAAACTCTCTTGCAATCTCAAGTTGAGATAGTAGAACTTCCAATTGCGGTTGGGGAGAGGACTAGAGTTTGTTAACACCCGAACCTCTATAAATCCTTGTATGCAATCTTCTCTTGCTCATTTACTTTCTATGTTTTATTTGCATATTGCTCAAACACTCAAAGAAATCCATTAAGCCAAAAATTTATGTTTGCCACCAATTCAACCCCCCCCTTCTTGGTGCACCATCTTTCCAACATTCTTGTTTTCATTTCTTACTCTCCTTGGTGATTGCTTTTTTTCTTTATATGCATATAGTCTTTTTGATCTTGATAAAGGGAGACAAGAAAGAACATTAAACTTATGCAAAAATTAACTCAATTTTCGGATTGATAACTTAGTATGTTGACGTTAACAATCTTGTTTGACTTAAGTTATTCAATAAATATTTTGCCTTCAAATGAAGTGAAATTTTGCATGCTTATTTTTAAGTACTTTAATTTGATATATGTACTATCAATTTGTTATTTTTGCTTAGTTTGATTGTCAAAATAAAAAAAGGGAAGATTGTTAACCTTAGGGTGATTGCTCTCTATTTTGATATTGTCAATCAAATTAAATATCACTAACATCTTCATTTAGTATTGTGTTGATAGTGCTCAAAGTTTCAACACATTTTGTTGTGAATTCCTCATTGAACAAGTCAAGTATTTCCTAGAGATGCGTAACTCTCGACCGGGATTGAAGTACAGACCGGAAGATACATGTTCAGACTGGGAAAGACTACCTATTAATCTTCTGAAGCTCCAGAAGCAAAAGCAAACTAGGACAGGCCTAGACTCCACCAAAATGAAAAGGACCAAGTCAAATTGACTAATGTCTCGACCAGGAATGGATGTTCTAATCGGGAAGCATTCGAAACCAGCAAACCCAGGACATGGCTATGGCATTATCGAAGAGGTCTCGACCGGGACACAACGAGTCCTGATTGTGAAAATCATATAGGGACTAGTCGTTGGAGCCGTCAGCCAACCAGAAAATGCCATGTACCAAAACAAGTCATTTTCTGACCGGAAAATCCATGTTCCTGATCGAGAACCCCTCTCTGTAGGCTGCATTAAATGTACTTGTAAGAAACGTTAAAAAGAGTAATGACACTCATTTATAATGTTTATTTGGTGGGAAATTAGTATAAATACCCTACCAAAAGGCTATTTAATTAATCTAACTATTTTACAAGTGCCAAACTCTTACAAATTTATTTGTCAATTTCTTTCATTAATTATTTTGTAAAGGTTTGAGTGTTAGCCTTAAACACTTGGGATTGTCTTGTAACTGGGGTGTGTATGAGCCAAAATTACAAAGAATTGGTTGTTGTATGAGCCATTAAAATACAAGAAAATTTTGGGTTGAGTATTAGCCTTGATTGAAAATATCTAGTTGAGAGTGAGCTAGTTAAAACTCCATTATAATATAAGGATTAGATTAGTGAATACTCAATTATGATTGGGGACATGAGTAGGGTTAGCTAACACTTGAATCTCTGTAAAATTAGTATGTTCATCTCTTCCAATTTTTATCTTCCTTGTGTGTGTAAGAATTTTTAATTTTCCACCAATTTATCCCCTTTCTTGGTGATTGCTTGGACAACAATAATAAATGATATTATTAATTATCCTTATCTGGCTAATCCTATTTTGAATGGAATTTTAGATTGTAAAGGAATAATCCATGATAAAAATTAAGGGAATTTTATAAAAATGGAAAAAACAAGTATGTATTTACAAAAATATAACCCTTAAAATTTTTTTTTAAAATATCATACATATCAAAGTTTTTTTTCAAAAATAATAACATGCTTAAAGTTATTACGAAAATGGGGCCAATCAAGGTTTTCCAAACATTTACTATAAAATTAATGAAAATTGAATTTATAAAAGGTTTATAAAAGATTTATTTAAGTTATACTCATGATTTATACAATATTTACTAGAAAATTAATTAAAGTTAAAATTGAACAAGATTTGCTTAAAATTTACCAAAGTCTACTCAAGATTTTCCAAAATTTACTCAAGAAATACTCAAAGTTTACCAAATATTTATCAAAATTGTATCATAAAATTAAAGAAAATTGAAGTTACAAAAGATTTATCAATAATTTATTGAAGGCTGTTTATAAAAAATTTACTGAAAGTTTACTCAAGTTATATCCAATATTTATCAGAAAAATAATAAAAGTTGAAATTACACTAGATTTACCAAAATTGCTATGGATCTTAGTATCCTAGCTTCAGAAGATGCCCTCAGCATCACGGTTGACTCCACTCAAGTTCCAAAGGTAGTCCAAATCCCAAAACAACTGAATAGAGATGATCTTCTTCAGATCTTTCCTCAGTCATGGTTGACAAATTATGAGCTCTTACATCAGAAAAAAGAGCCAGTCTGTTCTACCAAGCCAGTGTTCATCAAACACAAGGATGGTACTGTTGAGACACAGTTCCTTCCTCCAGATGAAGATACTTCCCAGGCTTCTACGCCTCTTGAATTTTCCACTCAATTCATGATGCAACCAGTATACCCGCAGGAAGAAATACCAATTGTTGCCTTTTCACTTACTGCATAACCAATCTACGAAGCAAAGAATGGAGATCACAAGTATTTTGATATTTGTGACTGTGATGATTGTTATGCAGATAGAGTTGTAGATGAAGATAGAGAATTTAGTTCCAAGTCTTCAAGAAGAAAAAAGAAACCTCAGCGGTGTTCCTCTGAGAATACTTTTCATGACAGGTATGATAAAGGAGATCCCTTTATTGGTCTCTTAGGAGAACCCTCAGGCAAATATGATTCTGTCGTTTCATATTCAGCACCTTCTCATTTTACCAACCCTTTACCTACTCCATCACCTCCTCCTTCATGGGGTGATGATTTCCCAGAAGATAAACCGTCTCCACCTCCTAGACCATTACCCTGTTACCATATGCCTCAAAAACCAAAAATTCCTTTACCATGTTACCAGTCCATCATAAAACCAAAAGAACCTTTACCTCCACCTATCCCAATGATAGCCATGTACTAACCACCGTCTCCTTCCTCTTATGAAGCAGACTTTCCACCTCTTCATGATCATACTGACCTTGTAACCCATATGAAAACAACCCCGTATGTTCGTTCAACTACTGTTACACCTGAAGGCACTCCAAAACCAATCACTCCTGCAGAATCAGTTCTTAATTGGCAAACTCAGAATGCTACTGTACAAAATACAGTACTCCATCGCATTGAGAAGAAAGTTGATCATGTTTCAAATCGCATCTATGCCATACAGAATCAGTAAAGTTCACAGTTTGATGCCTTGTACAAACTTTTGGCACAACTTGAACAGAAACATACAACCTTGAATGCAGATGTTATGCGGATGATCTCAACACGAATGTGTGATGCAACTTTTGATGCTAAAGCTGTTAAACTTCAACAGTTGGAACAAGAGATCAGTTCTCTCCGGCAAGATCTTAAAAGAGACTATCTCAGTAGTCCATCTTCCTATACAGATCCATTAGGCTTGTTTGTAAATATGCAGCCTCCAATTTCTCATCAGCCTGTTTACATACCTGCCTCAAGAAATCAGCCCTCTCAAGCAAAAATGGAAAGACTAGGCCTCGCCTCAGAACTATTCCATCGACAGTTCATGGAACAAATGAATCTAGGCCCAAGTACTGTTCCAAAGCCCAAATCCAGTACTTCAAAAGCTACTGTTCCTCCAACATTAAGCCCATCGGCCCAGCCTACTCCTAGTCCAGCACCTGCACCACCAAAGACCTCAAGTCATCCTCCATCTCTAATGGTTCAACAACAATCACAAGGCCAACCCGTTTCACAGAAAAACCCAATCACCTCTTTTCTTGAAACTCAAGCCTTATATACCATGCCTACTATTACAGAATCCCATCAAGATGTCCCTTATGTTTCCTGTTCTGATAATTCTAATTCTGACCCTGACTTACTAGATGATGTTTTTGATCCCAAACATCTTCATCCTACTCAGTTTATGGCTGACCCCGCTTCAGCGCATAGTGGTACTACTAGTGACCAATAATATACCACTGAAGAACCTCCAGATGATGAAGAAATGGGAACTCACACTCCTGGTATAGGAACAGGTACCGGCACTCAACAAACAAATGTTCCACCTATGCCATCTAATGGCCCTTGGTTCACCTTTGATGATATTCCTCCTCACAAATGGAGAGACAGAATCCAAGAATTCTTCGCTTAGCTTGAACTTCAGCAATGCAGACCTAATGCTAGATTTCCAGCTATTGTTCTAGAGTTTACCTCTCGTTTCACTGGAACTCTTCGTGACTGGTTTGTCCGACTTCCTCAAGCAAGAATGGTACGCTTTTACCATTCCCAAACAATTGCATAAATTCTTGTCATACTCCATCAAGAATTTGTTGGAAGTATAGCAGACTTTGACGATATGCAAAGAGATGAATTCTTCAAGATGAAGTGTTGTTCTTTATTACGCAAAGATCTTGATAAGCATTACCAAAGAATGACTCAGAAGTTTTATCTTCTGAATGGAGCTAATGATGCAAATCTAAAGCAAGCTTTCTTAACATCATTTCCTGAAGATGTTACCAATCATGTTCTCTTCCAACTCCGAGAACGCAGTGTTGATTTGAATTCTTTAAGCATTGGAGAAATCTATCAAAGAGTCCTCCTCTCCGTTGATAAGCTTTGTTCCCAGCAGAAAGTAGTCAAAGAACTTTTGACTCATGAAAATGAAGCTCTTTGGAAAACTGCTTGTAAGCGCCCAAACTTGCAGATCAAATGCAAAGATTCCAAATGCTCTTGTAAAACCAAGAAGTCTAAGTGATTTCACAAGTGGCCTTCAAAGGATGCCTCCTATCCTCGGAAGCACAGACGAAAGAAGTTTAAATTCTTCAAGCATCGGAAGCACCAAAAATAGAAAGGTGATAGATATTATATCTGTGGAAAAAGAGGACACTATGCAAAATAGTGTCTCAATAAGCCAAAGAAAGCAGCAAAAATCATCCAACAGATTAATAAGGTTTCCCCTGTTGATCTCGAAGATGCAGAGATTGAATCTCTCTTTTCCATCGATGATGAAGCTGATGATAGAACCCTCTTTGCAGCAAAATTCTCAGACTCAGACTCCCAGTCAGATTCTAATGATGATGATCTCATGTTTCAAGATTCATATCACCCATCCATCCATACCATCATTCCTTTTCCACCATTACTTGAACATTCTTCTACTACCTTGACCCTTACACCACCACTGTCTGTTTATTCAACTCAACCTACCCATCCAGTTCCAATGGTTCCAATCTATGTGTATCCTTACAAGTATGCTGATCCAATCAAGATCATTGCTTTGATTGATACTGGAGCACATACTTCCATGATGAATCCTGCAGTCTTACCTTCTCGATTTTGGGTACCTCATACCCAATCCTCTCAAGCAGCTGATGGTAAAGTTTTTCACACAACCTTGAAAACCAGAAACCCTATCATGCTACAGTTTTTCCCTGATTTGTTTACATGGACTCATGTCCTTGGCTCTAATCTTCCAAACAAAGATTTAGTCCTTGGATTTGATCTTTATTACAAACTCAGAAAGCTGTCCATCCTTCCTACTGGTTTATCTTACAACCATCAGATCTTACCATTTACCACTACCCCTTCATTGTTTACCCTTCAACCTTCTTTAACCTTGCCTCCTACTTTAATATAAGACCTTCATGACTCTTGTTGTGCCTCCTCGCACAGTGAATTCCTTCAAAAGCACTCCTCACCATTATGGACTCGCCTAGAGTTCTTTATCAGTCTTCCCTTTAAAGACAGAGTAGATGATAATCCTACCAGAGTAACCCATCCGGGTATGAATCCTGAAGAAATGCAGCTCACTGTTCAAGAATGCTCACAACTCCTTCAAGAAGGATTGATTCAACTCACAAAGTCTAATTGGGCATGTCAAGTCTTTTATGTCAATAAGTGCACAGAACAAATTCATGGCAAGAAACGCCTTGTTATTGACTATAAGCCATTGAACCAATTCCTCCAAGATGATAAGTATCCTCTTCCAAGGATCGATTCAATGTTTCCTTTTATGGCTTCAGCTAAAGTCTTCTCAAAGTTCGATCTTAAAGCTGGTTTTTGGCAATTAGGCATTGTTCCTGAAGATCGCTATAAGACAGCCTTCTGTATTCCCAACCATCACTACGAATGGACTGTCATGCCATTTGGTCTCAAAGTGGCACCCTCACTGTTTCAAAAAGCTATGATCAGGATCTATGAGCCTCTACTCCATACGACCCTCATTTACATTGATGATATACTTCTGTACAGCCCAGACATCGTCTCTCATCAAGAGACTCTTCAGAAGTTTATGGAAATCACTAAGGCCCATGGTGTTATGCTTAGTCCATCAAAAATGCAATTGGCCCAGCCCACAATTGATTTTCTGGGTATGCAGTTTCAGAATGGCCAATACAAGCCACAACCGCATTTGGCCCAAGAACTTTTAAAGTTTCCTGATACTGACCTCACAGTAAAGCAGCTTCAGCAGTTTTTCAGTATTGCAAACTATATCCGACAGTTTATAGTGCACTACAGTAAGCTGACTAAGCCTCTCTATCAGCTTTTGAAAAAGCATCCACCTCCGTGGTCGACAGTTCACACCAAGTCAGTACAAGCACTGAAGTCTGTGACTCAGACTCTTCCCCACTTACAGATTCCTTCCACTGGAAAAAGAATTTTGCAGACTGACGCGTCTGATGAACATTGGGGCGCAGTTCTTTTTAAACATATTGAAGATAAGAAAGACATCTGTGGATATGCTAGTGGACACTTTAAAGAGAGTGAACTTCACTATCACTCGACATTCAAGGAGATCTTAGCTGTAAAGTATGCCATTAAGAAGTTTGAATTCCATCTGATTGGTCATCACTTTCTCGTGGTTATGGATTGTTCTTCCTTTCCACGTATGCTAAACTTCAGACAGAAAACTATTCCCCATCCCCAACTCCTTCGTTGGAAAGAATGGTTTAGTAAGTATAGTTTTGAAGTTCAACATATAAAAGGAGATAAGAACCTCATTCCTGATTTCTTATCCAGACCAAAACAAACTTCTCTCATCACTCCTTCCATTGAAATTCCTTTCATATTCATGGCATCCAGCAGTTCAGTTACCACAGCTTCTTCAAGCTCTACTCCACCAGCACAAACACTTTCAGACTTTCCTCCATCATGTCCCAGAGGTCCAAACCTTCATCCTATTCGAAGTTTTGGCTAAAACATGCTGTTCACTTACCTTGCTATGTTTCAGAATTCTCTCGGCCTTCCCAGAGAAATGATCTATTTCCCAGCAGAACAACCTTAGGTGATTATTTATCAAATGGGTACAAAGCCCATGCTTCTTGAGCAACTATGGTATCTATGGTGTCAATCCACCTTGTACTACCATGCAGTTCAGTTTCAACTCATCCCCTTCCTACCATTCCTATGCAACAGAGACAACCTTCCGTCTCCTCAGATCAGGTTCCATACCTGGTTCCAGCCTCTTTCCTACTGGAAAAGATTGTTTGCAGATCTCATTAATGACCATCCATTTCAACTAACTCAAGACATCACTGCCATCGTGATTTTCCAACGTCCCTACACTCATATCCTAGGAACGTAGACTACAGTTGCAGTTGGACACTTACAACTCTGGAAAGTTGTTTCTCATCCAGTCCCAACACAGCTTGATTCTATCCGTCTCTCTTTGAATCAAGAGCTATGCCGTCTCAACAACTTTGGAAATTTTCCTCCACCAGGTTCCACATCCATTGGTCCTGACATCACCAAAAGAATCAGAATGGTCCCTTGGCCTCCAACTCTCAAGCCTCGTCTTCGCAGTGAAGATGAACCTATAGATCTTGATCCAGACTCTCAAGACCCTGAAGAAGTCACTCAGCCTCCTTCACAAGCCTAGGCCCAAGACAATTCCTTTCAAGAGCAACTTCGTCAATGTCATCATTTTCCCAGCTATTTCTCTGACCTCAACAGAGAAGATAGAGATGTAATGGATCCTTATTACCAATACAGTTACGGTTCGGCCCAATCCAATCTAGTCCAGCCCAGTTCTCCTCAGGCCCAACGCCCACGGCTCAATCCAGATAGATATCTCGAGGAATATGATTTTCCACCTAGCTTTGATGATGACATTCCTTTTGCAGATTCCCCTCTGCCCCTCGAGGATTTGAATATGTACTCTCCATAGTACAAAGCAGATGCCTACTTCCTCTTGTCAGCCAATCAGTTTGAATAAGTGACTACACAGTGTGCAATAGTGTTTACTATTTGTGTAATTATGCGTGCTAGTGCGCCTTCGGTGCGCTTTCCTTTTATCATGTTACTGTGTGTAACTGTGTACTTTTCCTGTGTACTTTTATCTTTGATGTAAGCAATGATGCATGTGTCATCTGCTCTTAGCCTATATATACCTTCTCATTTCATTTGAGAAGTCAGGATGTAAAAATACTAAGCTTTGAATACTAAGTAAGATGTTTGCTTAAACACCTCTTCTTCTCTTCTTATTCTCTATGCTTATGTTCAGTTTGCTGATCGATCATTGTTAATCCAATATAAGTTGGAATTTTGAAGAATCAAAAGATGTCTAGTAATGCTGATTAACGAAGTGTTCATGATGGCTCCAAAGTGTTGAGCTTATAAACTTACAGTTGAAAGGCATTGCGAAGCATCTGAGAGGACCTTGAAGCTTCCACCCCCTTATTGGTATCAGAGCCTATAGTAAGCTGTTTCATAACACAGTTAATGTAGAAGAGAAGTATGCAACATCATTATGTCAAATTCAAAGTTAACTCGTTCAGACTCATCCATGTCGATTTCATCTCTCTCTTTGCAACCTTCTTCTTCTTCTAAACTATCTCATCTCTATGAGCTTTCCTTCATCCCAGATGATCAGAAAGTTTAGGAATCCAACCTTCCTCTTCTTAATCCTTACCATATTTTCCAAAAACACAAGTCTTCCTTCACCGCAACCATTAAGTCTTTAATTAGACAAAAGCCTTCCTCAGTTCGTGAATATGTCCAGTCTTCTTCCTTTGATAATTGTCCAATCAAGGGAACTGGAGAAGAACAGTTCATCACTCTGGAAATTCCTTCTGAATTTCCTGCTTAGTGGCAAAGGAATGGATTCACTCACATCCATTTTGGAGCAATTCGGCTTGCTCTCACTTATCATGGACGCAAAGGCCTTCCTGTTGTGGCCAGAATAGCACTTCTGGATACAAGGTTCCTGGAATACCAACATGCTGTTATTGGTACTATCCAGACAACCCTCAATGTCAGCATAGTACTATGTACCTTCTATCCCAACTTCAACATGAGGTTGCGTGATCCTCATACTTTCCATACTCTGAAGGTTCAAGTACAAATTTCTGGAGTTCAGAACGTATCTACCACTGACATAGCTACTCTTCACTACCAGATGATCTACCGAGTACAAAATCATGCTATGGATCTTAGTATCCCTGCCTCTGAAGATGCCCTCAGTATCATGGTAGACTCTACTCAAGTCCTAAAGGTAGTTCAGATCCCAAAACAACTGAACAAGGAAGATCTTCTTCAGATATTTCCTCAGTCCTGGTTGACAAATTATGAGCTCTTACATCAGAAGAAAGAGCCCGTCAGTTCTACAAAGCCAGTGTTTATCAAACACAAGGATGGTACTGTAGAGACACAGTTCCTTCCTCCCGATGAAGATACATCTCAGGCTTCTACGCCTCTTGAGTTTTCCACTCAATTCATGATGCAACCGATATACCCGCAGGAAGAAATACCGATTGTAGCATTTTCACCTACTGCACAACCTATCTATGAAACAAAGAATGGAGATCACAAGTATTTTGATATTTGTGACTGTGATGATTGTTATGCAGATAGAGTTGCAGATGAAGACAGAGAATTCAGTTCTAAGTCTTCAAGAAGAAAAAAGAAACCTCAGCGATGTTCCTCTGAGAACACCTTTCATGACAGGTATGATAAAGGAGATCCGTCTATTGGTCTCTTGGGAGAACCCTTAGGAAAATACGACTATGTCGTTTCCTACTCAGCACCTTCTCACTATACCAACCCTTTACCAACACCGTCACCTCCTCCTTCATGGGGTGATGATTTCCCCGAAGATAAGCCACCTCCACCTCCTAGACCATTACCCTATTACCAGATCCCTCCAAAACCAAAAATTCCCTTACCATGTTACCAGTCCATCATCAAACCAAAAAACCCTTTACCTCCACCTATCCCAATGATAGCCATGTATCAACCACCCTCTCCTTCCTCATATGAAGTAGACTTTCCACCTCTTCATGACCATATAGACCCAGTAACCCATGTGAAAATGACACCGTATGTTCGTTCAACTACTGTTACACCTGAAGGTCTTCCTAAACCAATCACTCCTGCAGAATCAGTTCTCAATTGGCAAACTCAGAATGCTACTGTTCAGAATACAGTACTCCATCGCATTGAAAAGAAAGTTGATCATGTTTCAAGTCGTATCTCTGCCATGCAGACTCAACAGAGTTCACAGTTTGATGCCTTGTACAAACTTTTAGCACAACTTGAACAAAAACATACAACCTTAAATGCAGATGTTATGCAGATGATCTCAACACGCATGTATGATGCAACTTTTGATGCCAAAGCTGTTAAACTTCAACAGTTGGAACAAGAGATCAATTCTCTCCGGCAAGATCTCAAATGGGACTATCTCAGTAGTCCGTCCTCTTATGCAGATCCATTGGGCTTGTTTGCAAATATGCAGCTTCCAATTTCTCATCAGCCTGTTTATACCCCTGCTTCAAGGAATCAGCCCTCTCAAGCAGAAATGGAGAGACTAGGCCTTGCTTCAGAACTATTCCATAAGCAGTTCATGGAACAAATGAATCTCGGCCCAAGTACTATTCCAAAGCCCAAACCTAGTACTTCAAGAGCTATTGTTCCTCCAACAGTAAGCCCATCGGCCCAAACTACTCCTAGTCCGGCCTCTGCACTACCTAAAACCTCAAGCCATCCTCCATCTCTCATGGTCCAACAACAATCACAGGACCAACCCATTTCACAGAAAAACTCAATCACTTCTTTCCTTGAAACCCAAGCCTTAAATACCATGCCTACTGTTACAGAACCCCATCAAGATATATCTTACCTTTCCTGTTCTGATAATTCTGATTCAGATCCGGAATTACCAGATGATGCATTTGATCCCAAATACCTTCATCCTACTCAGTTCATGGCTGACCCTACTTCAGCACAAAGTGGGTACTACTAGTGGACAACAATATACCACAAAAGAACCTCCTAAAGATGAAGAGATGGGAACTAATACTCCTGGTACAGGAACAAGTACCAGCACTCAACAAACAAATGTTCCACCTATGCCATCTAATGGCCCTTGGTTCACCTTTGATGATATCCCTCCTCACAAATGGAGAAACAGAATTCAAGAATTCTTTGCTTGGCTTGAACTTCAGCAACGCAGACCAAATGCTAGATTTCCAGCTATTGTTCTCGAGTTTACCTCTCGATTTATTGGAACTCTTCGCGATTGGTTTGTTCGGCTCCCTCAAGCAAAAATGGTATGTTTTTACCATTCCCAGACGATTGTTGACATCCTTGTTATACTCCATCAAGAATTTGTTGGCAGCACAGCTGAGTTTGATGATATGCAACAAGATGAATTCTTCAAGATGAAATGTTGTTCTTTGTTAAGAAAAGATCTCGATAAGCATTACCAACGAATGACTCAGAAGTTCTATCTTCTCAATGGAGCTAATGACGCCAATCTCAAGCAAGCTTTCTTAACCTCTTTTCCCGAAGATGTTACCAATCATATTCTTTTTCAACTTCGAGAACGCAGTGTTGATTTGAACTCTTTAAGCATTGGAGAAATCTATCAAAGAGTCCTCCTTTCCATTGATAAACTTTGTTCCCAACAGAAAGTAGTCAAAGAACTTTTGACTCATGAAAATGAAGCTCTTTGGAAAACTGCCTACAAGCGCCCAGACTTGCAGATAAAGTGCAAAGATTCCAAATGTTCTTGCAAATCAAAGAAGTCCAAAAGATTTCACAAATGGCCTTCAAAGGATGCCTCTTATCCTAAGAAGCACAGAAGAAAGAAGTTCAAATTCTTCAAGCGTCGGAAGCACAGAAAACAGAAAGGTGATAGATGTTATATCTGTGGAAAACTTTAGAGAACTACCATGAAGAACCAAAGCAAGTTCGTTCAAGAAAGATTCAACTCCTAATGAACAAGTATGAACTATTCAAGATGAAGCCAAATGAGGCCATCATTGATATGACAAACCACCTACTCTCCATTATCAACAACATGAAGAAATATAGAAGGCATATAAGTCTTAAAGATGTAAACAACAAAATCTTGATAAGTCTTCCAATGAAGGACTCTAGATCAAGGGTGGAGGGTATAGAGGAAGCCAATGAGGATTTGAGCATCATTCCCACCAATGTGCTCATTGGCAAGCTTCTAACACATGAGATGGCTCTTATTAGAGAAAAGGAGCTTAAAGGAGAAAGAGAGATGAAAAAGCCTCTTGCTCTCAAAGCAAGCACCACCTCCTCAAAGGTTCAAGACTTGGACCTCATTAGTGATGATGGGGTAAGTGAAGAAGAGGATGAGGAGATAGCCATACTATCTAGAAGAGTAAAAAGAACGATAGTCAACAAGAATGGGACTATCAAAAACTATAAGCAAAGGGCCTCAAAATTCAAAGGCTCCTTATCCAACTTCAACAAAAATAAGGAGGAGATGAAGTGCTATGAATGTGGGAAGAAAGGCCGCATCAAATCTGAATGTCCAATGTTCAAGAAGTACAAGGGCAAGTCTCATAAGGATGGAGGAAACAAGGGCTATAAAGCTACATGGGATGATCCTACATCAAGTGATGATGAGGAGAGCCAATAAGATGTAGCTAACTTATGCTTCATGACTTTAGAGGACAACTCTAATGAGGTAACCTCCACTTCTTCCTTTTTCACCTTGAATGATTGTGATGATGATAATAATAATGTTAATGATGATGATCTTATTGAGGTCATGAGTTTAGAATTAGAAGATATAAACAAAAAGTTGATTTTCACAAGAAAAATAGTTTCAAGCTTAAGGATGATTTATCCAACCTTCAAAAGGTTATGGAAGAGCTAAAAATCTCTAATGCTTCTCTTAAGAAGTCATTAGATGATCTTTCATCAAGACCCTCAACCATTTCCTTAATTAAAGAAAATAATACTTTGAAAAATAAAGTTGATGAATTAAGACTTTCTATCTCTAAATTTTATAAAGGGAAGGAAAGTTTGGATACTTTTATTGTATCACAAAGACCTCCCTTAGTGAGATATGGCTTGGGCTTTAATGGAACATCATCTTTATCCATATCTAAAACTATTTTTGTTAAAGATTCCACACCACAAACCTCCTTAATTGAGGTAGGTGCTTCTAAAGCTAAAAGTAAATCACACACTAAAGCTTCTACTCAAAAGAAAAGTGGCAAAGGCTCACTAGTTCAAAAGGGAAACCTTAAAAGGCCAACCATACCTTTTTATATAAAAGGCATGCACCTAGAAAAATACCCATTATACATTATTGTGTTTATTGTTGTACCTCTAAGCTTCTAATAATAAAGTTATGAGGCCAAAACCCTAAATTAAGTGGCAAGAGTCCTTTAAAAATAAGTAATGTCACTATTGCATGGAGTTTGGGCATATTAATATTCATTGTTTAATAAGAAAATCCCATTAGAATCCCTTGAAAACTAACCTCCAAGGACCCAAGGTTGTTTAGGTACCTAAAAGCCAAACTTAAATCTATGTTCCATAGGTATGCCTTAAATCCTCAAGCAATGAAAATGTATGGCTTTTGGATAGTGGATGCTCAAAGCACATTACCGAAAATAAAAGTCTCTTCACTAGTCTCAAACATATTGATGGAGGTAAGGTTACCTTTGGAAACAATGCTAAAAGTAAAGTAGTTGACATTGGTTTCATAGGATTAAATGATATTTCAATCATTGATGATATAATGTTTATTGATGGTCTAAAGCACAACCTCTTAAATGTAAGTCAATTATGTGACAAGGGAAATAAAGTCACCTTTAGCTCTAATGAGTGTCTAGTGATCTCTTTATATGGTCAAGAAATATCCAAAGGAGAAAGAGATGGCAATACCTACATAATTGATTTACATAAGTTATCTAATATTTCCTCTAATTGTCTTGTGTCTATTAGTGAAGAATCTTGGCTATGGCATAGAAGACTTAGGCAGGCAAGTATGGACTTAATTCAAAACCTTAGTAAAGATGCACTAGTAGATGGGCTACCAAGGTCAAATATTTGAAGGATAAAACTTATGAGCCATGTCAAAGAGGCAAGCAACAAAAATCATCATTCAAGATCAAAAATTGTGTAAGCACAACTAGACCTCTTCAATTATTGCATCTAGACTTGTTTAGACCTACTAGAGTTACTAGTTTGGGTGGAAAATACTATGCATTTGTTATTGTTGATGATTACTCTAGGTTTACTTGGGTAATTTTCTTAGCTCATAAAAGTGATACTTTTGAAAATTTCAAATATTTTGCCAAAAGAGTCCAAAATGAGAAAGGGTATTGTATCTCTAAGATTAGAAGTGATCGTGGCAAAGAATTTGAAAATGAGATTTTTGAAAATTATTGTTTAGAAAATGGTATTTCTCATTATTTTTCTACACCAAGAACACTTCAACAAATTGGAGTAGTTGAAAGGAAAAATAGAACATTGGTAGAAATGGTTAGAACAATGCTTAATGAGTATAGACTTCCAACCTATTTTTGGGCAGAAGCCACTAATATGGCATGTTATATCGTAAATCGTATTTTCAAAAGATCCATTTTGAATAAAACCTCTTTATGAGCTTTGGAATGGAAGAAAACCCAAGATTTCATATCTTCGAATATTTGGTTGCAAATGCTTCATATTAAATACCAAGGACAATCTTGGAAAATTTGCCTCAAAATCGGATGAAAGTATATTTCTTGGCTATTCCATCTCTAGCAAAGCCTATAGAGTCTTTAATAAAAGAACATTGGTTGTAGAAGATTCTATGCATGTCAATTTTGATGAATCCTATAGACTTGATCTTGGAAAAGGTATTTCTTTGAATGATGTTGTAAGTTCCATGGAGAATCTCAATCTCGATCATGGAGAACAAGAGATATCCACAAAAAAGAATGACCTTGATGAGGAACAACTATAAGTAAAGGAGCAACCCCAAACTTAAGAGCAAGAGACCAATGAGCTACTAAGGGAGTGGAGATATGCAAGAAACCACCCAAAAGAGCAAATCATTGGAGATCCTTCAAAAGGTGTAAGTACTCGTTCAAAATTTCTTGATTCTAATCTTGCTTGTGTATCTCAAATTGAGCCAAAGTCAATTAGTGAAGCTTTAGATGATGAGAGTTGGGTGATTGCTATGCAAGATGAATTCAATCAATTTGAGAGGAATGAAGTTTGGACCTTGGTTCCAAGACCTAGTAACTATCCAATCATTGGTAGTAAGTGGGTCTATAGAAACAAACTAGATGAGGATAGTAATATCATAAGAAACAAGGCTATATTAGTTGCCAAATGATACAACCAAGAGGAAGGCATTAATTATGATGAAACTTTTGCCCCTGTAGCAAGATTAAAAGCTATACGTATTTTAATAGCATATGCATGCCACATGAATTTCAAACTTTTTCAAATGGATGTAAAAAGTACTTTTTTAAATGGTTTTATATCAAATGAAGTATATGTTGAACAACCCCCTGATTTTAAAGATCGTGCTTTTCCAAATCATGTCTACAAACTAACTAAGACTTTATATGGATTAAAGCAAGCTCCTAGAGCATGGTATGAAAGATTGAACGCTTTTCTCTTAAATAATGGATTCTCAAAAGGGCATATTGACACAACTCTTTTTATTAAAAAACATAAGTATGACACTCTTATTGTTCAATTTTATATTGATGATATCATCTTTAGGTCTACTAATGAGGATCTTTGACAAGAATTTGCTAAGTGTATGACTAGGGAATTTGAAATGAGCATGATGGGATAACTCAAAATTTTCCTTGGACTTCAAATCAAGCAAGGCAAAGATGTTATCTTCATCAACCAATTCAAGTACACTAAGGAATTGATCAAGAAATTTGGGATGGATGGATGTAAGATTGCCAAGACTCTAATGAGTACATAAACAAAATTAGACAAAGATGATAAGGGTAAAGCTATTGATGAAAAGCTTTATAGAGGTATGATCGGTTCACTTCTTTATTTTACCGCCTCTAGACCCAATATTATGTATAATGTATGCTTGTGCACAAGATTTCAATCATGTCCTAAAGAATCACACTTGAATGCTGTCAAAAGAATTTTAAAATATCTTCATGGCATTATGCATTTAGGACTATGGTATCCTAGAAACTCTTCATTTCATGTCATTGGTTTCTCAGATGTCGACTACGCCAGTAGTCTATTGGATAGAAAAAGCACATTCGGAACTTGCCACTTTATTAGTGAGTGTTTAGTTTCTTGGCATAACAAGAAACAAGTTTCAGTTGCCTTGTCCACTGCCAAAGCTGAATATATAGCATCTAGTTGTTATTGCACTCAAGTCCTATAGATGAAGCAACAACTAAAGGATTATGGTCATGACATTGATCATATTCCAATTAAATGTGATAATACAAGTGCCATAAATCTCTCTAAAAATCTCATTCAACATTCAAGAAGTAAATACATTGACATAAGACATCATTTTTTGAGAGATCATATTTTATTGACACCGAAAACTATTGGCAGATAATTTTTACGAAGCCCTATATGATGAAATGTTTTGTTTCATTAAAAGAGAGCTTGATATGCTTGATGGGAACACATTGACATGAGAAAACTTTATACCTTATTTTTGCATGTAAAATTGTTGTCTATATATGCTCCTCACTTGTTTGATATGTATACTGGACTTTAGGGATAGTTAACTTCCTTTCTATCCTAAAAATTCACATAGTACCTATAACTCCCGCTCAAGAAACATATTTTCCGCTCGAGAATAGTGTCCCGTTCGAGACATCATGGTCATCAATTCGATCGCTGTAACTCCTTATCTCCCGCTCGGGAAGCCACACTTCCCGATCGGGACATTTGAATATTATTTGACCGTTGCACCTCTTCAAACGTACATGCTCGGGAAACTGCCTGTCCCCCTTATAATTGTGTCCAAAATTTAATTTTTTTTTAACCTTTGGAGGGTTTTCGATCGGGAACCCCCCTGTTCCGATCGGGACTTACCCAATGGCAGCATTTTATAACTGCCACTAATCATATCCATCTGCTATAACTCTCATTTAAGCCCCTCAAACGGTAACATACCTCTTCAAATTCTATAAATACCTCACTATTCTCATTCTTTTCCTCACTTTTGCATCAATAATCTTTCTCTCTTCCAATTTTTCAATAACAAATCTTCAAACTCTCTCCATACTCACCCTCTCCAAATGGCACCAAAGGCTAGCACCTCAAAATCAAGAGCCTCCAATGGTAAATGAGTGGTTACCTCCTCCCAATTCTCCTCCTTTCAAGATATCTTCAATGCCTTCTCAAGTGAAGAAAAGAAAAATTATGGCAATGTAACCGCCAAGAAATTCATCTCCAATCGTACCCTCAATGTTGATGATCTTGACAAGTTGGGAGTCAAGGATAAAGTCATTGGCACCTTTGAAGAGATGGGGAGGACCATTTTTGTCATGCCCTTTGAAGATGGCCATGATGAACTTACCATTGAATTCCTCTCCACTCTTCAAGTTATCAAGGATCTAAAACATCCTCTCGGCTACTGCGGCCTCCAATTTCATCTCTTTGGCCAACCATAAGAGATGACAAAGCATCAATTTGCATATGCTTTTGGCTTCAAAAAGGAGGGCCTCATCAACACTCAAGCCATACATCTCTCTCCTCTTGATATGTGGAAAAACATATCTCTTGAAACTCGTCTTGACAAGCATTCAAATGCCAAGCATTTCAAGACACTTTCTCACTTCATCCTTCATAGATCATCACTTTCACTATCAATGCAAGAAGTGAAAGCAATGAGAAAGTCACCCATGAAGACCTTCTCTACCTCTATGCCATGATTCATAAACGGCCTACGAAAACGGCCCATCTTCTTCTTGACAAATTCCAATCCATAGCCTCCACCACCAAGGGATCTCTCCATGCTCAAATCACTTATCTTGTAAAGTATCTTCATCTCATGGTGGATGAGAATTGTGCACTTCTCTCTTCATTTCGCTCTCAATATGAGAGTTTCTTGGACATCCAATATCTCCTTAATTACAAGGCAATTGGAAGACCCTTTAAGGAAGTTGAATCCTTTTTCTATGCTTTTGGGGAACATGGTGCCCAAAAGACCACAAGGAAGAGGGAAAGGCTCTCCATAGGAGGAGAAGGAGAAGGCTTAAATGCACCAGAGATGCCACCTTCACCACCACCTTCTCAACCACTACAACAACTAACCTTGCAAAGTCTTTATGACTTTCAAATATAATCCTTCAACACCTTGAAGGATATGATGCAACACCTTCATTTAGATATTCAAAGCATGCAAGGGCAACTAAATCTAAATATATGTACTTATAGCTTTGAACAAGCCCCACCAGTTGAAAGGGAGCAAGACACTCATGAGGAAGAGGAAGGTGGTACAGAGGAAGATGAGACAAATGATGAAGAAGGGGATGCATAACTTAGAATTTTTTTACAACTTTTAATTTTTCACATATTTTTCTTTGTAATACATTTACCTTATTAATAAAACGGTTTCTTCTTCTTAGTATTTGATTCTTTTTTATATTGACAAATGGAGAGAAGAAAGAACATTTAACTATGCAACAATTTAACTTTGTCAACTATGTTGACATTTTGACTTTAGCCATTCAATATATTTTATACTTTTAAATGATGTGAAACTTTAAATACTTATGATTCAATATGTCAATTTAATTATAGAACTATTAATTTGTTATTTTTGTCTAGTTTGATTGTCAAAATAAAAAAGGGAGAGATTACTAACCTTGGTTGATTGCTCTCTATTTTGATCTTGACAATCAAACTAGCATCCTTGTTAAATGTTGTTTTGATAGTATTCAAAGTTTCAGCACATTTAGTTATGAATTCCTCATTAAACTAATCAAACATTTCCTAGAGACGTGTAACTCCTGACCAAATCCAGTATCTCCTAACCGGGACACAAGTACAGACCGGAGAATGCCATTATCCTGACCGGAAAAATATTGCTCTCTAATGGTTCAAACTTCCAGTAGCAAAAGCAGATAGGGATAGGTGAAATCCCCATCGGGACATATAATTTCTCGACTGGAACTCGAGTACAGACCAAGAAATACTGTTTTCTGATGTTCCAAAGTTCTAGTAGCAAAAGCAGACTGAGACAGGTGATGTCCCGACCAGGACACTTCATTTCTAGATCGGGATATGTTGAAGTCCTATTGGAAAATTCAAAAGGATGCGACCGTTGAAGAGGAGATACCACCAAAGTGTGTCAAGTCATTAATAAAGTCAAAATGACCAAGTCAAACTGACTTAGGTCCTGACCGGGAAGCTCTTGAAACAAGCAGACCCAAGTTCTCGACAATAGGATCATCGGGCAAATCCCAACAGGGACTCCAGGACTCCCGATCGGGAAAATTGAATAGGGACCCGTTGGACAGTTCAGCCAACCAAAAGATGACACGTATCAAAATAGGCTATTTCCTGACCAGGAAAGCTATGTTCCGGACCGGGACCTTTCTCTCTGTAGACAACATTTAATGCACTTATAAGAGAACGTTAGAAAAAATTATAACACTACTTTGTAATGGTAAATTGGTAGAAAATCAGTATAAATACATTACCCAAAGGCTATTTAATATATCTAACAATTTTAGAAGTGCCAAAACACTTGCAATTTAATTTTTCAATATCTTCATTAATTATTTTGTGTAAGAGTTCAAATGTTAATCTTAAAACACTTGGATTATCTTGTAATTGGGTAGTGTGAGCCAAATTACAAAGAATTGGTTGTTGTGTGAGCCATAAAACACAAAGAAAATTCGGGTTGAGTGTTAGCCTTAGTAAAACACCTAGTTGGGAGTAAGCTAGCTAAAACTCCAAAATTACAATCTAAGTAATTAGATTAGTGAATACCCAATCGAGGTTGGGGGAAGGAGTATGGTTAGTTAATACCCGAACCTTTATAAAATTCGTGTTTCAAATCTTCTCAATTCTTTCAACTACCTTGTGAGTGCAAAATTTTTTTTAAATTCTCATCAATTCATCCCTCTTCTTGGTGATTGTTTGGGCAACAAAATATTTACTTAAAATTTACTCAAGTTTTACCCAAAATTTACCTAATGTTTACAACAAAATTAATCAAAGTTGAAATTATATAAAATTTACCCAAGATTTATCTAAGATTTACCTAAAATTTACTCAAAATTCACCCCTACATCAAGTCAATATCTCTACTAAAAATTACCAAAGATCTACCCAATGTTTACCAAAGTAAATAACCGCAATTAAGTTAATTAAATACAAGTTTACATTTATTTTGTAATTAAGATTTGTTCAAGGTTTACTTTGGTAATTAAGTTAATTAAATTCAAGTTTATATATATTTTTTGCTAATTAAGCAATGATTAAAAATAAATAAATGCATGCATAAAGATTAATTGTAGTCATGCAAGTTAATAAATTATTAATCTATGTTTAAAATATAAAAAATGACCATTTTCTATCTTAATTAAATAAAAAATATGTTAAATACACAGTAAAATTTATTATTTGAAAAAAAATATGAAAAACTAGTAAAAATAAAAATGCAAAAAATGAAATTAAAAATACGAAATTTTTGCCAGTATAATTGAAAAAAACTTTCCACTTTCGTTGGAACATGTAAATTTTCCATAAAATAGAGATATTAAGTACTTTACGGCAATTTTATCATTTCAATATTAATATAACTATTTTTCATAAATTACTAATTTGTCTATTATTAAGAATCAGATATAAAATAGATGTAGTAAATACTTTATGAATATTTTGCTTGTCCTTCTTATTTCCACTCTCATTAATGTGCCTTATACATGATTATTAGATATTGAACTCATTATTAATCACTATTTGGTTTTTATATAATTTTTTTATTAATTTTTTTATTTTATTATGATATTTTATTTATAGTGAATTATATAAGTGCATGTTTATCTCAAATTACATCAAATTATGAATTTATCCATTATTGAGAGTCATATATAAAATATATATAATAAGTATTTTATGGTTATTTTACCTCTAAATTACTAATTTGTTCATTATTAAAAATTATAATAAAATAGAGATAGTAAATATTTTACAATTATTTTGTCTGTCCCTCTATTCCTACTTTTATTAGATATTGAACTTGTATAATAATTCATAAAAATATTATTAATTTGTTTATTATTAAAAATAATATATAAAATAGATGTAGTAAGTACTTTATGATCATTTTGTCCGTTCTTCCAAATTACTAATTTGTCTATTATTAAAAATTATACGTAAAATAAATGTAATAAATATTTTTTGGTCATTTTGTATGTCTTCTATTTTCACTTTTATTAGATATTAATATCTTCTTATAATTATGATATAAGTTTCGAGTATATAGATGGTTAAGGGGTGATCAATTGTTACTCAATATCCAATTGATCATCATTAGTTAATTTTGAACTGCTTCATTATAGTAAAATATTGGTTTATAGCAATTTTTTTTCTTCTTTTCAATTTAACGGCCTGAAAACCTACATCCTCTAAAATTATTTATGGATATTTTACTGGATCAATAAGATGTGTGTCGCAGTGGAAGGAAAATGTAAAGGATTTTGGAACAAATATTGAATTTTTTATATAGAATATATTTACCTAGTTCTAATAGAATTTGACTTTTAATTAATAAATTATTAATATTATCATTAATAAATTAAATTATTAAATGAAAAAATTAACCCAATTAATTAAAACAATTAGATTGACTTTTTGTTAAATTTATCTGTCTCCATATTTCCATTTTTATATATAGTACTAGTTTCTTATTAATGTATCTTGCATATAATTATTATATATTAACTCGTCATTAATCACCATTTGATATTTATATAATATTTATATTTTTTTATTAATTTGTTTCATCTTATTATAATATTTTATTCATAGTGAATTATATAAGTGCATATTTATCTCAAATTCTATCAAATTACTAATTTATTCATTATTAAGAGTTATATATAAAATAGATATAGTACTTTACGATTCTAATAATAATAAATTATGTTGATGAATTTATAGATTTATTGATTAGAATTTGATTATTTATCGTTTTGAACATGATTGTTTATCGCATGTTTATCACTTATAGATTCAATATTTATATTTTAATTGTATATTATTTTAAATTTGATTGTTTATCATCTTCAACATGATTGTTCATTGCATGTTTATTATTTATAACACATTTTTTATTACTTTTTAAGTTATTTAATTATTTTATTACTTATTAATATTTAAGTTAGTTGATTTAATAAGTAATAAAATAAATAAAATAAAATAATTTAATAATTTAATATTTTAATACAAAAATATTTAAAATAATATGAATATTATACAAACATTATATAAAAAAATAATAAAATTAAGATAATATTAATGTTAAATTTATATTAAAATAAACAAAGTAATATAATTTACAAAAATATTAAAACTAATATTTTTTCATCCAAAATAATAAATAACAAATAATTAAAATACTTATTAATACTAAATAATTAGTTAATTAATTACATAATTAATAATTTATATATTTAATATTTTAATAGAAAAATATTTAAAATAATATACATATTATAATATAATATAAATATAAAATAAAAAAATAAAAAATTAAATCGAATTAAAATAATATTAACACTAAATTTATATGGAAATAATTGTATCATAATATATATAAAAAAATCAAATTATCTTGCTCATTAATTATTTAAATTCCCCCAAAATTTTTTTCTCATATTAAATTTGAAACTTCCACACATAAGGAGAAGCTTCAAACAATAAAAGTGCTTCTTGCTTATTATCTTTGCAACATCAGTATAGTTCACTCCAATGCTAGTTGCTAATTGTCTAAAATTAAATTAATTGATTAGCAGTCATTACCATAAGAAGAATGTTGCCAATCGTTGGACTTACCTCCACGAGCTCCAAAACACATTTGAATTCAATTACATTATATATATAAAACATAATTATCTAATTTTAATAGAATTAAATTTCTAATTAATAAATTATTAATATTATTCACTAATAAATTAAATTATTAAATGATAAAATTAATCAAAATAACTAATATAATTATATTAATTTTTTTTGAAAAATTAATCTATTCTCTATTTCTATTTTTATATATAATAATATAACGATGATACGATGAATCACTTATTACAATTCTTGAAATTGAATTTATAAAATTGGTTTTTTCATTTATATTTTAAATCTTGCGAGGATAATTGTATTGAAATTTAATTTAACGTTTTATGTTTCAATTGACAAAAGAATGGGAAGATAAGAGGACACTAGGACGCATATATTGATATTTTCGAGGGGAAAAAATAAGAGCGCAGAAATTGATAACGAAAGAGGGCAACATCGTAAATTCGATACTCCGCCTGTTTTAAAGCACTGCGCCACTGCAACATCATGCTATCAGTCACTCTCTCGCCTCCTCCCCAAACAAACCAATTCAAAACCACTCCTCTCTTTACTCTTTCTGTACCTTTTATGTGATTCGCTCCGATAATGGCGTCTAAGGGCAAGGCGGTTGCCACCGGCGTCAAGCGGAAACGCGGTGGTGATGTGGATAACGATAACTCTCTCGGTGGTCGGAAGAGGAAGAACCGTGAGGTTCTTAAGTTCTTCGAGGATGCAGCTGATTTCGACGATGACGAGAGTGATTCAAGCGATTTTGATGATGATGGTATGATAACATTAATTTTGGTTGTGAATTTTGATTTTCGTGCGAGTTTCTAGGGTTCTGATGGTGTTCGAAATCGAATTTGATCTTTTTATAGTTATTTTGTTTCTTCAAATTGAAATTTTGGGGCTTTTAGTGAAATGCGAGTCATTGTAGTGAGCGAGGGTGGTATATTTTGTGTTTTTTGCATTTTTCTTGGAATTTATGCTGTTTGGTTCTTCATTTTTCACTAGATACCATGGTCTGGATTTAGGGTTTTCCCTTTCATCTGATATTATAGCTCGGAGTTTTGAAGTCAGCACCTAGGGCTTTGAGGTAGATGCACTGGAAATGTAGGTAATTGAAAACTTTAAAAGGCTTCAACTGTTGACTTTTGTGGTCTTTGCTGGTAACAGGAGAGATTGTAAGGGTGTTCGAGGTGCATGTTGTTTTCCATGAAAATTTTAGGGTGTTGAAGCCAGTTTTTTAAAGTTTCCAGTTGGTTTTAAATTGTTGATTACTTCCGGGCGGACATTCGAAGGTTTTATTAGGTTATCTGAGAAGTTGCTTTTTCAACTGTTAAATAAGCTTTTGATTTTGCTCTTGGATAAATGTTTTAATCTTCTTTTTTGATATTTGAAGTGTTTCTAAATGATATTTTGAGGTGTGTGGATGTTACAGTGAGATAGGAGATGACTGAAATTATAGGGTGAATTTTGGTGAAAAAATTGGGGTTTCCATCTTTACTACATCACATGCATGTTGCCTTTGAGATTGTTTTCTCATTTTACTATGCGATGCTAGTATTTATTTTGCACATTGGAGTGCGTTGGTTGGAGCATTTAGAATTGATTTTTTAGCGGATGCATGGGAAAGATGGAAAATTTATGGATTCTTCCCACTTCCAAGGATTGAGTTTCAATATTGTTCAAGGGATGTAAGTTTTTAGTTAATGGGCCATTTAAATATCTATGTTATCCAGTGCTGGCTTCGTTATGTTTCTCCACTCTCTCCCCAGCTGTTGTTGTTGTTGCACAATTTTCTTCTGTATAACTTGTCATTTTCAATGTTACCAGCATTTAAAGATTATTGTCTGTGGGCATCCTGGCTGTATAAAATTGAAATGTATAATAATATCCTTAAAGATAATCAAGTTAAAAAACACTCATTATATCGTAAGTTATCGTATTTTCCACACATTTGATACAAGTATTACCAATGTTTTCTGAAATTCAATAGGCTAGTGCCAATGTTGATTCTTACCTTATTCTTATATTACTAATTGTAGTGAATAAAGGAAATGCATGTAACAGGAGAAGTTCTTTTGCATTTAATTGAATCAAGATGTCAATTTCAAAATTGACTAAGCATTTTTTATTTTTATGGTTTTTGGTACGCACAATTCTTTTTCAGTAGTTATCAAAGAAAATGACCATGTATTCCTGCTTGCTTCGAGTGTTTGTGAGTGCGTGCCTTTTGAGTTTTTTCAAGAATTTTTCTTTTTCATGTTATTATAGGTAAAATTTGTGGTTCCCAGATATCAACAATAACCAATTAGAACTTAATATTTAATTTTGTTAATGGGCAAATACTACAAGTAATTATAGCTAATAACCAATAATAAAAAAAATACCAACATAACTTGAATGTGCAGATCGTATATACTACACGGAATGTCTTATATAAAAAATGGTACTGAACTAATGATCTTAGTCACTTATCAAATAATTGATACTTTTTGTAGAAAAATTCTGCATCATTCTATCAACAGATAAAATCTCGTCGATGCTAAGACTATAAGTTAAAATAAAAAAGCGAGTATCCCATTCCAAAATTTAAGGGAATTTGATAATAAATAATATTTTAAAGTACTTTTATGCTATCTATGTAATTGATATAATTAATGATACTATAATGTAAAAGTGCTATTGTTTTTCACAATACACCGTTGTTCTTGGTCATGCTCTTTTGCTTATTTTTGTGTTTGTAGAATTTCCATCCTTTTGTGTACATTAGGTATTATAGATACTCACTGCACATGGAAGGTGACATGAACTGCAGTTGATTGAATTTTTGTTTATGGTTATTGATAGTATTGAAATGTGTCATCTATATTCATATCATATTTGCATGCATATTCATTATTCCTTGGAGGGCTTGTTTTGGAGTTGCCAATTTCTTGTGAAAGTTGTTTGTTTTTGACTGTCGATTGCGTTATGTTTAAAATGAGCCCCGGCATGTTCACCATGATGTGAAGGAAGGGTGTGTGGCTTTTCCTTGATTGCTTTAGCACTACTTTTCTCCTAATCCAGTACTATTAAAGAAATACTCTGCTGTTATATGAATGCAATCTCTACCATACTGATATATGTGAGGTTGCTGGCTATTGTGTTACACATAATTATTTGGAGCCTTTTGTCTTGTATCTTTGACTTTTTTTTGATGATGATTGGAACGCATGATTCCTTGGTGTGGGAATATTAGATTCTACTTCCTGTTTAGGACTTCTGTTGCTGTTCTGCCTGGTGTCACGAGGATGGGATTAAGTAGTGGGGGAGGGGGTTCCTTTTGTGAAATTATATTACCAATTAGTTTCCAGTTAGGAATCACTATGAAATTGTTCATCCAGTCCCTTGATAGACAATTCTTGAATAAGGTTGTAATATAGACAATCTGCTTCCATGTTGAATTAGACTGTTTGGTCAATGAAGCTTCCTTTTGCTAACATTGAACTTCCTATATTGTGAAGAATACGACATTGAGCTGAAAATCAAGAAAGAACCAGTAAAAACACAAAATCTCCCGTTTATTCCCAAAGAGGAGGTGATAGATGAGGAAGAATTTGATAAGATGATGGAAGAACATTACAGGGCAGGTTCTAGTTTTGTTAGTTATCCTGAAGATGCTTATGATGATAAATCAGTGGAAAGAAATTCTGTTTTTCCCTCTATTAAGGATCCGACTATCTGGAAGGTCAAATGCATGGTATGGTACCCAATTAAGTCTGTTGTCAGTTTTTGTATGACGTTTTTTTAATTCTTCTTGTTCTTTGCTTATTCTCATCCCTGTGTTCACACTGGATTTTCTGGCTGTAGGTTGGACGTGAGAGGCATTCCGCTTTTTGCTTAATGCAGAAGTTTGTTGACTTGAAATCTCTAGGTACCCAACTGCAGATAATTTCTGCATTTGCTATTGACCACGCAAAGGGTTTTGTTTTTATTGAGGCTGACAAGCAAAGTGATATCAACGAGGTAACTTATATTATGAATAATGGAGTGGATTATTTATTTTAGTGATAAGAGGATTATGGACTTTGGTCCTCCATTTGTTATTGTTGCTAGGCTATTGTTGTTCATTGTCACTATATGAATATAGTTTCTTTTATTTGGTCATTTAAAACTGCAGGCATGTAAAGGGCTTTGTAGCATATATGCTTCTAGAATAGCATCAGTTCCAAAAAATGAAATTTCTCATTTGCTCTCAGTTCGAAGTAAATCTAAGGTAATTAGCGAGGGCATGTGGGTCCGTGTCAAGAGTGGGAAATATAAGGGGGACCTGGCACAGGTATGGTGTGATCTTTGGTTGACTGAATTGTGTTCTTGTGGATTCTTAAATTTTGTTACTTCATTCTGAATTACTTTTGTTTCTGTAGATTGTTGCCGTGAATGATGCACGAAAAAGAGCAACTGTGAAGCTGATTCCAAGGATTGATCTACAAGCGATGGCGCAAAAATTTGTAAGATTCTTATACTGCATAATGCATAATTTGCAAATGGTAAATTGCTTGTTGGAATCAAAAGATTCTTTTAGTTTGTGGACATATGAATCTTTGGTTGTTTCTTCCGATGTGTATAAATCTGTTAAATTGTTTTTGGACATGCTTTTCTAATTTTATGTGCATTGGAGTTCATCTTCGATGTAAGTAATATACTTAGGAAGTTCTACAAAGCTAATATTAAGCAAACTGTGCAAAAAGGCTAAAAAGCTTATAACTTCTTTTGGTTTCTATCTTATATAATGCTAAAGTTTGGAAGATTTAGCTAGAGGGTTGGATGGGAAGTTGATAGATTTGTAACTCAGATTTTTTTTTGTACAGGAAGTTTTAATTTGATTGCTGTGCTTTACTAGTATGGAGCAAGATCTCAGTTTGATAGAATGAATGAGTTGTTATGTTAAAAATCATATGTGAGTCGTGGTTGTGTGCTTGTGGCATGGCATTGTATCCATGAAATGATTTTTACTGGCATATCAGTTTTAGCCGATAGTACAGCTAGTGAGCCAGAACATCATATATATATATTTTTTTAAAGTAGAAAGAGTGATTGTTTGAGTCTGCTGGCCTTATAAATGACATTTATCAGCCAATCTCAAGTATTTGCAGTATCTGCAATCAACAAAAATTGCCTTTTTATTATGTTTGCCAAACATATTGACTTATCTGTTGACAGTCAAACAATTGTCAACAGACCCATAACAGCTCAAAGAAACATGGCTGTGACTGAGTTGAATATCTTGTTGAAAAAAGATGCTGTTTTCCTTTCTGATAACAGCTCAAATATGCAGTTAGATTTTCTTTTTTCTTGATTATTAAGTAATGATTAGTTTGAAGTTGAATGCTGTCAAGGCCTAGTTAGAATAAAAGCGTGTCCATGATGACTTAATAATCTTTTCAAATCTTCATTGCTCTGAAGTGGTTATTATATCTTTATCATATGGCAATGTAACAGCTGGCAGATATATTTCTCAAGTGGCAACATTTTCCAAATAACACTTTCAATATTTGATCAAAAGTTGTGCTCCTTCATAACATCCATTTCAATTTTCATAGGGTGGGGGAATCTCAATGAGAAATGTTGCAACACCTGCTCCGAGATTAATCAACTCAAGTGAACTAGAGTAATATGCACATCTTCAAATTTTTTATTGAAGACTTTTAGATTTCATATTATCTGATATACCTTGTGTATTTTGTCTGTTAAGGGAGTTCCGACCTCTTATACAAATTAGACGTGACCGTGATACTGGTGAGATGTTTGAGGTTCTTGATGGTTTGATGCTCAAGGAGGGGTATCTATATAAAAAAGTTTCTGTAGATTCATTGAGCTGCTGGGGTGTTATGCCATCAGAAGAGGAGCTGTTGAAGTTCCAACCTTCTGAGAATAATGAATCTGATAACGCAGAGTGGCTTAAACAGCTTTATGGTTCACCAAAGAAAAAACGGATAATTAGAAATGATAAAGGTGGTGAGAAAGGAGAAAGCTCATCAGGTTTCGGCTTGCAGAATGGTTTTGAACTATATGATCTTGTGTGTTTTGGGTAAGTTCTACTGGGGATCATGTATCATCTGATTTTGTATGCTAGTCTTCCTTCCATTGACATAATTTGCTATTGCAGCCGCAAAGATTTTGGTCTTGTTGTTGGCATGGAAAAGGATGACTATTACAAGGTATGGAGTACTTAATATGTAGATTCATTATTGTTGGCTTCCAATTGAGTACATCTTTTAGATTGGGCATTAGTGCCATTCTAAACACACTGTTGGGCATTGTCTTAATTGCTTTAGATTTTAAAAGATGGACCAGAGGCGCCAATTGTGATGACTGTTGCTCGGCATGAGATAAAAAGTGGACCCACTGACATGAAATTTACTGCTTTTGATCACTGTAAAAAAACTATATCAGTTGGTGATACTGTTAAGGTGTTGGAAGGACCATTGAAGGTTTGGCACCGGATGTCTATCTATTTGGTTATACATTATGGACAGGGTAGTGAATTTGCTGTTCATTCCATGAATCAGTCTCACAAGTTTTGTGTTCTTTGCAGGATAGACAAGGAATTGTGAAGCAAATCTACAGAGGAATAATTTTTATGTTTGACCAGAATGAGACAGAAAATGGTGGCTATATTTGTTCTAAGTCTCAAATGTGTGATAAAATCAAGCTTTCTTTTGATATGTGCGGTGAAAAGGTTATGAAGTTTGAAATCACCTTCTTACCCCTTTTCCTGTATTGGTTGTTGTGTTCCTAATGATCTTTATCTCTATTTCAGGGTGGTGAATCAGGCCTCTTTGGTGTTGAAGATATTCCTTCATCTCCAAGGTCCCCACTATCACCTAAAAAATCATGGCAAACAGGGGAAGTTAATCGGAACTGTATGTGCTCAATATAGCAACAATACTTCCAGTTTCATTCTCCCTGTTTTTTGCTCCCTACTTATTCTAGTATGCAATTGCAGTCAATCAAAGGGACAAGGATGGAATATTCTCTGTTGGTCAGACCTTAAGAATCCGAGTAGGACCTTTGAAGGGCTACCTTTGTCGTGTTTTGGCTATACGCTATTCTGATGTTACTGTGAAGCTTGATTCTCAGCAGAAAGTTCTTACAGGTTTTTTAACCAATGTTCCTTGGTTTTCTGGAATCTGGATCTCTTAAGTTTGACATTTTTGGGCCTGTTGATGTTATTGCAGTTAAGTGTGAGCATCTCTCTGAAGTTCGTGGGAAGAGCTTTGCAATGCCTGCGAGGTTCATATTTTATGACTGCTATTGCTTTATTTTAGTGTGTTTCGCATATTTGATTTGCCTAGATTTGTCAAACCTGCTGACATTTGGTTTTCATTTTCTTGAAGTGAGGATCCAGGGTCCAGTTCTTTCAAACCATTTAATCTGCTTGGAACTGAAGGTGGTTCTACAGGTGAGAGTGAAATTTTTCTCAAAACTTGAGAAATATTAGTATAGAACCGGCTATGTGCTGGTTAGGGCTGTAAAAAAATTTAATCAAATCAACCAAACTGAATTGATCCAATTCAATCCAAACCGAAAACAATGGTTTGGATAGTTTCGTGAATGGTTATGGTTTTGAAATTTGGATTAAAAATATATAAATCCATTGAAACCGAACCGAACCAATAATATAACATTTCTTATAAAAAATATATATATACATATATACATGGTATATTAATATTAGTAATTTTCCAGTTCCCTAAAATTACAAATTTTGTAATTACCTTACTTTTAAATATACTTTTTAAATTATTTATAGAGAAACATCTTAACTTTTAACCTTAGCACATTTTTATCGTATAGTCTTCTTTTTAATAGTAGTTCAATGAAAGTTTTTATTTGCATAATCTATTTTTCATATTAATAAAGTGAGTATTAACTAATTCTATTTATTTTATAGATGCTTTTTTATTTGTATTTATTAATTCTTTTCTTTGTACTAATTACTCGAGTTTTTCTATTTTGTGAACAAATTAACAAAAAGAGGAATACTTTTGAAAAACCAATTTATCCATTGTAATTTAGTGATTTCATTGAGCTAATGTCTGTTGAATGTTTATGTTGTTTTAATTTGTTTTATTATGTCTATTCATTTATTTATCAAATCAACTAAACAAAACCAAATCCAAATAGCACTGGTTTGGATATTTTTAATAATGATTGGTTTGGTTAAAAGTTGAGGTATTTAAAAACTGACTTTATTGGTTTGGTTATGGATCTTGTCTAAACGGACCAAACCGAACCATGAACACCCCTGGTGCTGGTCCTGCCACAACCATGTGGAACTTTCATTATAGGTTCCATATTCATTCTCTGAGGAACAGTGCATGGCCCTTCCTATTAATATTCTCCTCATAAAATGAAGTACTCAAGGAATAGATATTTAGTGAATTGATCCTTACATATCAACATTATGTAGAAATTCTATATAATCTGCTTTTTTTTTTGGGTCTTAAGACTGATGCAAATATAAAATTATTACTTTCTTTCTGTGTTTCCTTTTGGCAAAATTTGTATCACTTGAAAGGCTGGACAGATGGAGCTGGAGCAACAGCTGACAGTGATAGGTGGAATGCTGGTGTGACCACTGAAAGGTAAAATCATTATTAATATATAGTTAATGCATTTCCTTCTGATGATCTTAGCACAGTTGTTGGTTTGTTAAATTTAATCTGTGACTGAGTGAGAGAAGACAGTGAATATGCTAAATACATCTTTCTATTATCATTTTTGTACTTTTTTGATGGTTTGTTCAATTGTTGGAAGTTATGGTTACTTTTGTTCTTTCTTGATGCATGGATTGGGAGCTTGAGTTTTTATGCACGGTATCAGATGTATATATGAATGTTCAGTGAAACAATGCTGAGCTGCTGTTGAATTCCTTTAAGAAATAAAGTTTATTTTAATAAGCATTTTTCTTATCTTTCCTTGGAATACGGTGGAATTAAATGCTCAGCTGAGGGCCCTTACTTGTGATCTTGTGTTAAAGCTTGTGAAGATCTCTAGTCTATGCATGTCTTATTTTTTTGAATTTGAAATAACAAACAATGTGGTTGTCTTGAAATTTTTTGTGCACATTTGTTTTGGCTTTGCCGTTATGATTTGTGATCCTGCATTTTTGTTGTAGCTGTTCTGTTGTTTTATTACATGCCTGTATTGGATTTTTGGAATTTGCAATTTATTGGAACTTATTCAATTGAACTATGTGGTAGATTGCCAGTTCTTTGTGATTCAAGTCATGGTGTTCTTTATGACTTACAGCTCTCTTACATTACTCTTTTTTTTTTCTTGATATACTATTTTATCTTAATATGATACTCTTAGCACTTTGTTGCAGTACCTCTTGGCCCTCCTCTTCCTCATGCTTCAAGGTATGCCCTTGAATTTTGTCACTTTTTTCCTGACACCCATCGCTCCTGCCACCATCATAATTATTCCTGAGTTTTGTTATTATTGCAGCTTCAGCCTGATTCTAATGGCACAAAGGAAGGTACATGGTTTAATTATTCTTTTCACAAGGAAACATGCTTCACACAATGATAAATATGTATTCATCAATTTTCTTGTGGATAAAGTAGATGCTTCTTGGGAGAGGAAGGAAACTTCAGATAAAAATTCAGCTTGGGGGGCGGCTGCAACTGTTGAAAAACCCGTTGCTAACAATGATCAAGCTCATGATTGGGGCAGGAGTGAGGACTGTTGGAACAGAGCTGCCACTAATATAGGCAGCAGTGGTGGATCTGTTGGCTGGGGTAAAGTGAAACCTAATACTGGAAATTCTACAACTGATGCTGTAGAAGCTTGGGACGTAGGGAAAAGTGTAACTGAAAATCCAACAAGCAGTTGGGGAGGTGTGGCTACGGGGAAAAATCAGTTGGACTCATGGGGCAGTAGCAAGGATGTAGTAGAATCAGGATCCTGGGGAAAGAGTAAAAGCTCCAGTGCAGATGAGGACCAACTGAACAAAGATAGTGGCCGGAACCTGGAAAAATCTCAAAAGAGAGAGGACACATGGGGAAGTGCTGCAGAAGCACATAATAATGATACTGCTCAAGTTAATTCTTGGGGTAAAACTATAGAGAAGTGGGATAAAAAGGACAGTTCAATTGGAGACAATGTAGGGTGGAAAAGCTCAACTTCTGAAGCTAAAAAACCAACAGAGAGTCGCTGGGCTCAACCGGAAACAGAAAATACTGAAACTGTGACCGAATCCTGGAACAAGAAAGAGGAATGCTCTTGGAGTAAACAAGATGCAGGGTCCAAGGAAGAGGTATCCTCTTGGGGTAAAAAAGAGGGAGGGTCTGCTTGGAGTAAACACGACGGGGGATCTTGGAACAAGCCAGAGGAATGCTCTTGGAGTAAACAAGAGGGAGGGTCGGCTTGGAGTAAACAAGATGGAGGGTCCAAGGTAGAGGTTTCCTCTTGGGGTAAAAAAGAGGGAGGATCTGCTTGGAATAAACAGGATGTTGGGTCTGCTTGGACTACACAAGATGGGGGATCTTGGAACAAGAAAGAGGAATTCTCTCGGAGTAAACAAGAGGGAGAGTCAGCTTGGAGTAAACAAGATGGGGGATCTGCTTGGAGTAAACAAGATGGGGGTCAAGAATTTGGTGGCTGGAATAAGGCATTTGATGGAGGTCGTGGGTCAGGTGGGAGGAGGGGAAGAGGAGGTGGTCGGGGAGGTGGAAATCATTTTGGCAGAGATAGTTCGTTTGGACAGTCTTCGGGATGGAAAAGAGGAGGTGAAGGAAACAATCAGATTGGTGATGAAACATCTTCTAAGAATCTCCCTAGCTGGAGTGACGATCAAGTTGGTGTTTGGGGTAAATCCAAAGGCTCTGAGGAAAGTAGAGAAGGTTGGAAGAAACCAAATTCATCCTGGGGGGATAATGGAGCTGGATGGAACAAAAACCAGGGAGCAGATACGGGGAGTGTTAGTACTGGAGACAAACGGAACAATGTAAAGCCCTCTTGTGAAAATGAAGAGCCAAGTGAAAGCTGGGATGCAGGCAGCAAAGGAAACATGGGGAAGGATTCTGTAGGTGACATTGTTACTGGTTGGAAAAGTGGAACACATGGGGAAGGTGCAAAGCAGTCTAACTGGGGTGCTCCTAGATCTTCCAATATGTCTGGTTGGGATACTAAACTTGGTGTTGCAGATGATAATCAGGCATCTGGTTGGGCCAACAAAAGCAGTTGGAGTAGTCCCAAATCTTCTGCGCAGAAGTCTAACTGGAATGAGAAATCTGATGACATTGGAAAGGAAAATAAGCAGAAAGATGAAGGAGATGGTTGGAATGGTGGGAAAGCTTTGGATGGAGAGTCAGCAAAAGGATGTGGTCAAGGCGCTGGCTGGAAAAGTGGTTCAAATGATACAGGTAATTCTAGTGATGCTAATAGGATGGTATGGATATCTGATGCACATATTTAGAAGTCTAACTTCTTACTTAAAATTAGAATACGTAGATACAACTAAAAAGAATTCAAAATTAGGATGAGTACGGAGATATGTATACATGTATAAAAATAAAAATATTTTAATTTTCATATATAATAATTTAAGTTTAAAGATTGATCAAATTATAACATTTAAATTGCTAAATAAAATAAAATAAAATTGCAGTACTCAATTTTACTTTAGGATAAAATATTTCAAAATATAAACCTGAAAGTCCAAAGTCCAAACCACAAAGACAAACATTAACATGATAATTAGCATTAAATAAACTAGTAATGAGCAAAAAATTTCTTAAAAGATTTGCAAGGTTTTCCAAATCAGCTCACATTTGTTACAGTCTATATTATTCTTTGTTGCCACAAGTCATAGTCTCCAATTGTGAAATGGAGTATACACTCAAGTCAAGGATCCGGAATGGAGTATACTCTCTTCAAGTGAAGGATCTGGGAAGGATCTCATACCCATGTGTTGTATTCTAAGGATACAAGTACTTCTTTATTTTTGAAGTGTCTGAGTAATATGGCTGGGCTTCTAATGAGTGCAAACAATTTCACAATTTTGTTGTATATAAATGAAAAACATAAATTGGCTACATATAATTTCTAAATTTGCATGAAGGACCCTGAAAAGATGTGTTTCTCAGGTGCAGATAAAAGTGATTTTTCCAATTGGGGCAAACAGAGCAATTGGAACTCTGGATCTGGTGATTCATGTGGAAATACAGACTCCTCTTGGGGCAAGAAAGGCAACTGGAACTCTGGATCTAATGATGCAGATCAAAATCAGGATTGCGGTTGGGCCAAGAAAAGCAATGTGAACACTGAATCTGGTGAAGCAAACCAAAGTTCTGGTTGGGGCAGGACAAAAAGTTGGACGCCTGGATCTGATGATGCAAATGGGAATCAGGATTCTGGTTGGGGCAAGAAAGGAAATTGGAATTCTGAATCTAGTGATGCAAATCAAAGTTCTGGGTGGAGCAAGAAAAGCAACTGGAACTCTGGATCTAGTGACGCAAACCAAGGCACCTCTAATTGGGGCAGGAAAAGTAGTTGGAACCGGGATTCTTTTGAAGCCTCTGGTGAAGGCCAAACTGAGAATTCTGTTGATAGACCAGGTGGTGGGAATTGGAGGGGTGGAGGTAGAGGTGGTTCTGACAGAGGAGGCTTTAGAGGTAGAGGGGAGAGGGGCCGTTTTGGAGGGAGAAATGGTTTTGATAGAGGAAGCTATGGAGGTAGAGGCAGATCTGATAGAGGGGGATTTGGAGGTAGAGGTAATTCAGACAGAGGAGGTTTTGGTGGTAGAGGCAGATCAGATAGAGGAGGATTTGGTGGCAGGGGAAGGAGGGATTATAATGGCAGTTCTGGTGAAGACAAGGCCTTTGACTGGAAGAGTGGAGGAAATAATAATGGAGGATGGAGCAGTGGTGGAGGCAGTTGGAACCAAGGAGGTACTGACGGGGGTGACGGGCAGACTTGGAATTCTGGAAATGGGGGATCCAGCAATCAAACTAGTGGTTGGAGTAGCCAAGGTTCTGGCTGGAATCAATCTCCAAAGCCTAAAGATGGCAATAGGGGTGATCTTGCTGGTGGTTGGCACAAGGGAACTGGTGCAGATGGCGAAGCTGCTAGGAAACAGGCTAATGACTGGAAATTACTGGATTCTTCAGGTGGCGGCCAGAGCTCCAGCTGGATTCAATCTAGTGAGGAAGCAAAAGTCTCAAATGATGGAGGGAGTAGCTGGGGTAGCCAAGGAGGTTGGAGCAAAGGAAAGGGTTTGGGCGATGCAGATGTAAGCGGAGATCAAGCAAAGTCTTGGAATAAACCTAGGGATGGTCCTAGTTGGAATCAATCAAAGGACGAAAGAAAAAGTGCTGGTGAGGAGCCAAATTCATGGGGTACAACATCAGCAAGTACTTGGGATAGCAAGGGAGACGATGGAAGTAGCAAAGGAGGGTGGTGATTACATCACAAGTTTATCGTCTTTGGTCTTTAATGGAGCAGTGGATATTGTTTTCCATTTTTTTTTTCCTTTTCAAGTAGTGTGAAAACTGTGTTTTTTCTTTCCCTGGATCTCCGGACTCATCTCTGTTTCCCATTCCTTAGACATTTTGGAAACTGGCTGCACTCTGTGTGGAGCTGGTCTGAGCATATGGATGGGTGGGGGAGAATCTGATTTATGATGGTAGGGTGCATGGTTTTACTTGAACGTATGTTTCAGACATTGTAAAAAGAAATGCTTCAACTTTAGTAGTGACCATGCTTAAGCTTTAGTTTGTTGTTACTATGTTAGTGATTTTGGCATGCGTTTTTGAGACCAGTTATTGTTACTTAATTCTGTAGAAGTCTTCTATTTAGCTCAAACAGCAAACCAATGCTATGATCCCATCATTGTGATTCGAAGACAATGTTTGGTTCATGAAATAACCATGAAATAGAATAGTTATTTTATATAAAATAATTATTTCATAATTTGTTTCAAATTTTAAATAAAGAATACAAATTCTAGAATTGTTATTCTGTAATTGTGGGAATATACATTAAAGAATAACTGTTCTATACCTGATGAAATAGTATATCTTATTATTATTTCACTTCTAACCATCACTACCACTTTTCACCCATCGCTACTACTGCTGCTCCAACCACTCCCACTTCCACCATCCATTTCCACTGCTCATACATCTATTATCACTATCTACTGCCACTACCACCTATTTATTACCACTAATTGTATTTATTACCACTAATCGTCATCTACACAGCCACCATCACTACTATTATATATATATTTATATAATTCTATATTTAACAATAATTTTTATATAAGAATAGTTAATTTAGACTCATAAACCAAAGTATGTAATAACAATTATTTAGAAATAGTTATATATTTTACTCTTTAGGAATTGATATGATATTTTATACCTATTTCATTCTATGATTTTTTTGGTTGGATTATAGCATTGTTCTGTTGTACTTGACAGGGGAGCATACATTTACGTTTTCGCCGCTAGATTTTGCCGATGTTAAGTTTTACTTGAGAAAAGGAAGTTTATATGGAAGCTTGTGAAATCAGGATTTATCATCTCTTTCATACTTTTTATTAGTAATGCTTCTCACGAAAACCATAGTCTTTACATATATATATATGTATGTATATATGCGTAGAATTTTGGACGAGGTTAATATTTGTTGTTAACGCCACGTATATGTGTCGTATAAGGATGAACCGAATATTTAGTCGGTTCAGTTTTAAATTTGTAAAAATCGAATTGAACTTGTATTAGAGTAATTGAACCAAACCGCTTTAGATATAATTGAATTGGAATTTTATAATTCAGTTAGATTTGGTTTAATCGGTTTTAAAAATTAATTAATTAATATAATTGTCCAAATTATTATAAATTATAATCAATTATCGTAAATAAAAAAAATAATTACTATAGATCTGTCTATTGCTATAATAAAATAAATTTTCATAACTTTATAAATTAACATAAATTAAAATCAATTACCATAAATTAAGATAAATTATCATAAATGAACTTTATCAATTATTATAAATCAAAATTAATTACCATAAATCAAAATATAATCTCAAAAATTTATCTTAGAGATTGGTTAATACATAAAGACAATGGCAATATATAAAAGGAAAATTGCAGTAATTAATTATTTTGAGTTAATAACATTATTTTTGAAAAGGGAATTGGCAATAATTACTTTAATATTAGCCTCTAATTTGCATGATATTTAAATTGTCTTCATTAACACTCAAAATTAGTGATTTTTAAATGTATTAATTATTCAATGAATAATAATAATAATAAAACTTCGGTAAATTCAGTTTAATATATTTTTTCTTACAGACAAACTAAATTTAATAGTTATAATCAAACCGAATAAATTGAAAACTAAGCTAAACCAAGTAGACTAAATTTATTTCGATTTAATTTGGGTTTCAGCTTGATTAGATTTTGCACACCCTTAGAGTCAAGTAATAATTTTCTTTATATATATATATATTCCGTCTTCTTATACCAGTCATGAAATTTTCAAACTTTCTATCAATGTTTGCATTTATTAGGTTGTGATTAGGTTTCTAGAAAAGAATTATAATTAATTAGTTAGGCTTAATTGGTTTAATACATAAGTTCATTGCTAAACTTATCCAAAAGAAAGTCTATTGTACATCTCAATATTTCATATGTATTATTGTTATAAATATCTATACTTAGCATAAATATTATTGTAGAATAAATTTTTACCACAATAAAAGATAATACCTTAAAAAAATTTAATTTACTAATTCAAAATCTTAAAAAAGAAATTTGTATTTTAAATTTGATATATTATTGTTACTTACTGACTGGTGTGATGATTACAACTATCAGCCGTCTTAGCTCAGCTGGTAGAGCGCATGGCTTTTAACCATGTGGTCGTGGGTTCGATTCCCACAGACGGCGATGGTTTTAAGGAATTGATTCTTTTTTGTGTTATCAAGAAATTTTTTCTTTTTATTGTATGGTTATGGGATAAATGGAGGATAATGGGTGAAATTCTGCATTTATTTATCATGCGTGCAACAAAAGCAATGGTTTTACTTGCCATGAGTTTGAAAAGAAGAAATGGAGATTTGTGAAGAAATCGGAGATTTGGGGTTCAAACCCCCTGTCCCAACAACCCAGGTTTCTTTTTTCTTCTGTTCAATACATAGGGATTTAGTTATAATGAACTTGTTAATTGTTATCATTCCGTTGATTAGAAGGTTTTTTTTCTTCTTGATCGTTTCATTCGGTTACTTGACATGATTTAGGGTTATTTTTGTGCTTTATTCTATCCCGAGACTTGTTTGTTGAGTTAGGTTTTAGTGTTTTTCATTTCAAAGGAGAAAACTTAGGTCTTATTATCAGTTTATGAGGTTTATGTTATTTGTGATTTTAGAATGAAATTGTTGTCCAGACTATTTTACTGGCAAGAATATGAGCATCTATGATCATTAAATGATGCTGTGGGAGAAGAATAGAAAACAGGTATATTTATTTTTGAAAAGTGACTTTACTCTCTTTTAACACACATTAGATACCAACTGAACTTTCTTCTTTTGTGAATTGGAGTTGGATGTTGACAAAATTGCACGTTATTTTCAGTGTCTTCAAATTAATATATTAAGCAAAAGACTAATATGTTATTAATCATTGTTGCATATTTGCCTTGTTTATTGTGGTCTTAGCTTTTTAGTTTGAGCTTTGAGGAAGGTGTTCCTTTGCATATAAGGTAGGAAAGTTTTAATCAAATTTATTTATGCCTTGCATTCTCCAACTCACACCTCTATCCAGTTTTATCGAGATGCGAGTCAAAGACAAAGATAATTAAATTAAGACCTACAAAAGTAAAATAAAAACATAGGACAGAATCTCATAGGCTTCTTAGATTTCACTTGCCACGATAAACTTACATTTATTATAAAAAAGATTATATATATAAAGACTGAATTGCTTACAATGGCTAATTATTATGGGTTCTTGAATTGTGAGACATAGGTTCCAAATATATTTAGAGAGAAAAAGAGGAAAAAGATGGCAAATGACAATTGCTTTTGATTAATTAGTTCACTTTTTCTTCCCCTTTTGGTCTTCTTCCTCCCGCATCTCCTCCAACAACTTATCATCCAAGTATGACAAAGTTAAAAGCATAATTAATTTGATCAGTAATGAGTTAATTAGTTATGTCCTATCAATATCATAGAGGCTTCCCATTCATTCCTTAACTGTCTCTCTTCTAATATCTCATCTATTATTGCTTCTATTATAGGAATTTTAATTAAGTTGTATGTATAAGTGTATAAAATCATGAATGCAATACATGAACTTGTAGTGATGGCTCAATTGATTGATGGTGAATTTTTCTTTTCCGTATTACGGGAGTTCTTGTTTGATTAATCCACGTCCTTAAATTTTGTTGATATTACTTGTTTATATCATGTAAGTATTCATACTTCTTCATATATTATTTAAATTTAATCTTGGACATATTTGAAGTGTTATGAATGTGTTGTTATAATTGGCGAACTATGGGAGCAATAAGGATGACATTGGAAGTGTTTGTTTGTTTCTTGTGAAATTGAGTGTTGTTAGAATATATTTAGGTCATGACTTGCATGTGTTTTATTTGTTGATATGTAGTTATTTTATATGAGAAACTAACAGGTGAATGAATTAAAAAAGTGGAAATTGAATATTTGTATGGGAAACTCTGTTGAAATTTCAGTATGATCTATACACTTTTAAATATAATAAATATATGTATTAAATTAGAATATGAATTGTGAATAAAGAACAATATAAAGAGAATAAATTTGCACAACTTATTGTGTCTATTTATATGCTTCAGGAATATTAGAGAATATCCGATTGATTGTGTTTTATATACTTCAGGAATAGGTTTGGAATTTAATATTTTTAGGGGTTGCTATGTTGAAGTGTCGGTTTAACTATACAAATAACATGATTAAAATAATTAGTATATGTTGAAAATGAATATAAATAAATGTTCATTTTTTTGTACATTTTAGCCTTAGAAACTCGTTCGGTGTCTTTCTTAATGGATTTTGAGAATTCACTGAATTGTCCAGTCTGAACAATTTAGGAATACGTGTCTATATAAATGTATATAACTTGTTACACGTTGTATCTATACATATGCAGAAATTTCGACAATATATTCCTTTTGTTCTTCAAGTGCACATTGGACACAATCTTGTATATATCGTGCACTTGAAGAACCTAGGGAAAATATTGCCAAAATTTCTGCATGTTTATGGGTATAACATGTACAATCATGCCATATAGACGACATGTTCCTGAATGGGATAGGTTCTTACCTTGTTTGTTGATACGTGAGTGATACAAATGCCCTAAACATGAATAAAATATTCAATCATGCAATTTGTACAATTAATGATCAAATACTTGTTGCAGTGGTAAATCATAAGTAATGATAGAAATTAGATGTATCAGAGTTGGGGTAGCGATGACTTTTTTAATCTAGAATTTTCAAGTGGGGTTGAGAATTTCATTGAATTTGCAATTGCTCATCCATAATGGATGGATGAGAAAAAAATAAAGTGTCTTTGTATGAGATCTAAGTGTTAGAATCGTCAGTTTTTAGATGTTTGGATGTTGAGATGGTGCATTATCATCTATTGAGAAATGAATTCAAACTTGATTATTATGTCTAGAACAAACATGGGGAGACAAATATATCTGTATTTCAACAACATGCTATGGATTCGGCCGGTCCTTCTAATCCATTGAACCATTACCATACAATGGTTAAGGATGCTGCTTGTCAAACCTTAAATCATGATTATAAGTATGAGGAGATTCCTAATCCAGCGGCAAAGTAGTTTTATGATATGCTTGATGTTGCAAATTGTCTACTGTGGCTAAGGTGTGAAAATCAATCTCAGTTATCACATGTTGCTAGAATGTTGAATATCAAGGCTGAGCACCGTTTATTTGAGCTTGCATTCAATGCAATTGCTTAATTGATGAAAGACTCCATGCTAAAAGACAATTTTGTTGTTGAAAGCTTTTATGAAACGAAGTGTATGGCCCAAGGTTTGGGTTTGCCAACTTAAAAGATACATTGTTGTCCTAATAGATGCATGATTTATTGGGGAAAGATATGAATATGATTATTTGCAAATTTGCAACCATCCACGTTTCGTGGGAAGTTCCAGAATTGATTGAACTAGTATGAAAACATATAGACTTTTGAAGAAAATGTATTACTTCCCATTGAAGGATCAACTGCTAAGATTATACGCATCTAAAGCTACTGCTAATAATATGAGATAGCACGTAGAACATGCGGTTGAGGATGGTGTAATGCAGCATCCTTCCGATTCCATTGCTTGGAAACATTTCAATGATGTTTACCCTGATTTTACGATAGAAATAAGAAATGTGCATCTAGATTTATGTACAAATGGTTTTCAACCTTTTGGTCAGTTTGGATAACAATACTCGTGCTGGCCAGTCATTATAACTATGTATAATCTACCTCCACGACTGTGTATGAAGGGCACGACTGTGTATGAAGGGCACATCTATGTTCCTAACAATGCTTGTCCCTAGACCTCGGAATCCAAAAGACAAATTATATGTTTACTTGTAGCCTCTTATACTTGAATTGAAACTCTTAGGGGAACAAGGGGTTCAAACATATGATATTTCTAGAAAGCAAAATTTTCAATTGCGCACAGCATTGTTGTGGACTATCAGCGACTTTTCTGCTTATGCAATGTTGTCTGAATGGTCAACAACATGACGATTTGCTTGTCCTTATTGTATAGAGGACTCATATTCCTTTAGACTAAGTAGGAGTGGTAAGCAATCATGGTTTGACAATCACCGGAAGTTCTTAGAAATTGATCACCCTTTTAGACGTAACAAGAATGCATTTTTGAAAAACAGAATTGTAACAGACGTTGCACCTCCAGTTAGATATTGTTTGGAGATGTTATGCATAATTGATCATCTTGGTTTGAAAAAGGTAACAAAATTCAATGTTGAGGAGACTAATGCACAAATCACTCAATCATCTAGTTGGGAAAAATGTAGTATATTATGGGATTTGCCATATTGGAGGTCTAATTTGATTCGTCACAACCTTGATGTTATGCACATTGAGAAGAATGTCTTCGATAACTTATTCAATATCATGTTGAATGTCCCAGGCAAAACAAATGACTCTTAAGTCTAGACAGGAGCTCAATTCATATTGTCATAGGCTGGAACTTGATAAGTTGGGTTCAACTGATAAATACATTAAGGCTTGCTACACTCTTGACAGTAGGTCTAAGAAGTTAAAATGGGTATCAAAATTGAAATTCCCCGATGGTTACATGTCTAATATGAGCAGGTGTGTGGATAAACAAAAATTGACATTGTATGGCATGAAAAGTCACAACTGTCATATCTTCATACAGATGTTGATGCCAATTGCATTTCAAGAACTGCTACCTCCTAATGTGTGGAAAGAAATTATGGAGCTTAACTTGTTTTTCAAAAGTTTAACTTTGACTGTAATTAAAAATGAAGACATGGCACAACTTGAATAAGACATTCCAATCATTTTATGCAAGCTGGAAAAAATATTTCCTCTTAAGTTTTTTTGATTCCATGGAACATCTCCCAATTCACTTGCCCCATGAGGCACAAATTGCTGGGCCGGTGCAGTTTAGATGGATGTATCCATTTGAAAGGTTAGCAAAATCTAAAATGATGCAAGACGTATTTATTTATGCATGTATCTTATTCAACCAACATGTCTATATATAGGTATCTTCGGAAATTGAAGCTTAATGTCAGGAACAAGACATATGTATAAAGTTCCATATGTAATGCATATTTAGTTGAGGAAGCATCAACATTTTGTTCATACTATTTCGAGGATCACATGCAAACAAAAGCAAGAATTGTCCCTTGAAATTATGAAGGTGGTGGCAATTATATTCCATCAGACGACCTTCTGAACCTATATGTTTTCAAATCCAGTGGTAGGCCACTTGGTCCTGCTAAAAGGAGGCATATGAATTCTTAAGAATACAAGGTTGCACATTATTACATTTTGCTAAACTATAAAGAAGTTGAACCATTTGTCCTGTTAGTATTTCTTTCACTCAAACTGATTCTCTACAATCATCTATTTGCGCAATTTAATTATTTTTAATTTCATATTTAAATGCAATTATAAAATTATAGGATGTACACTGATATGTTGCAACACCTCAATCTGAACATTACTGACACATAAGTGGAAGCTAAACTTGAGAGAAGGGGGGGGGGGGGGGGGAGGAGGGACGAAGACTTAAAGGACCAGAAGATACAATCAACACAAGGCTTATTCTCAAGCAAGGAACCACTTGCTGATAAATACCAAATGGTACTTTAAATCTTCAAGATACTGGTAAGACATTAACGATCGTAGATTTCTAGTTATGGTTTAAGAAATGAGAAGAGGAAGAGGGAATTTAAGCAAACATTATATATTGCACTCAAAAGATTTTACAAAGGAAAAATATTTTTTCATTCTGCCTTCTCCTTAGCAAAGAAGAGGTTTATATAAAACTAGAGCAAGTGACACATGCGTCACTGCTTACGTCAAAATAAAGATAAGATTCTTTAAACAGTACTGAAATAGTAACATGATAAAAAGTAAAAGCATAAAGCAATCCACACACTGTTCAGCTAGTACAATAGTAGCTGAATTATTTATGAAAGCATCTTAGGTGGCCGACAAACTAAGTGGGCATCATTACTTTGGTGACAGGTTGAAATCTCCAAGAGTGGGTGCTGGATTTGGCTGGGGCCAGTCATCGAGATCATCAGGTTCATCAACACCTGGTGGAGGAAGATTCTCAAAATAGGTGGGATTCTGAGAATAGTAGGGATTGTCATGATAAGTGCTGGGCCTATGGACTTGTTGGGCCTGGGCTTGATTAGGCTGCACTACCTCTTCTTCCTGTGAGTCTGGTTCAAAGAAGTGATCTTCATCTTCATCACGGAGTCTGGGCTTGAGAGTAGGAGGCTAAGGGACCATCTTAATACTTTTGCAAAGATCTGGTCCAAGTGAAGTGAAACTTGTCAGAGGAAGATCAAAATAATTATTCCTTTTGCAAAGCTCCAAATGCAATGCTGATCTTACTCCGTCAAGATTCATAGGGTCTTCATGACATATAACTTTCCAAAACTGGGAGTGACCAATAGCTACAACTGTAGTTGTTCCAACTCTATGTGTATAAGGACGGTGGAATATAAAAATCATTAAGAACTTTTGGAGTTGAGTTATCGGCAATAACCTTGGTAATCAACTTCTTCCAGTAGCTTAATGGTTGATACCATGTGAGAAACTTGACTTGTGGTGATTGAAGGTTGTCCTTGATGGTGATGAACGGGAGGAATGGAATCAGTGGAATCTGTACTGCATGATGATATAAGGTTGATTGGTACCATAACTGTTCCGAAAACATTCTTTCTGAACAAAGCTTGTAGATAATAATCCAGGGGTATTTCATAGGAAAATAGATCATTTTTCTAGGAAGTTCTAACTTGTTTTGAAACAACATCAGGTAGGTGAAAAGCATGTTCTGGGTGAAGCTCCTGATTGGTTTGAGATCAGGTCCTTTGGGATAGTTTGGAGGAAAGTCGGAAAGGTTGATGACTGGTGTATTTTGGGAACTTGAAGCCATGAGAACAAGAGGGATTTCTGAGGAAGATAAAATGAGATCTATTTGCAAATTCTGAGGTCTGGATAGAAAATCTAGGATAAGGTTTTTGTCTCCTTTTATATGCTGGACTTCGAAACTATAGCGACTAAACCATTCCTTCCATCTGAGTAGTTGGGGGTGAGGAATAGTCTTCTGCTTGAAATTGAGCATACGTGGAAAGGAGGAACAGTCCATGACAATTATGAAGTGGTGTCCAATCAAATGAAACTCAAACTTTTTGATGCCATATTTCACGGCTAAGATCTCTTTGAACATTGAGTGATAGTGAAGTTCACTTTCCTTGAAGTGACCACTCGCATATCCACAAACTTCCTTTTTATCTCCATGCTGTTCAAAAAGTATAACGCCTCAATGCTCATCAGACGCATCTGTCTGCAACAGTCGGTGTCCTGTGGAGGGAATCTGTAAGTGGGGTAAGCTCTGAGTGACAGACTTGATTTCATAAATTGACTTGGTGTGGACATCTGACTAAGGTGGAGGCTTCTTTTTCAAAAGCTGATACAGTGGTTTGACCATAAATTGGGTAGGAGGAAAATGTTTTGGGTCAAAGTCATCAGCAGGAAAATCAAGTTCAGAATCTGAATTATCCGAATAGGAAAGGTATGGTATGTCTGGAGAGGGATCAGTGAGAGTAGGTAAGGTTTGAAGTGCTTATTGCTCCAGAAAGGTGGTAATGATATTTTTGGGATGAGAAGGTTGAACCATATAAGAATGAGTAGGGTCTTTTTGTGGTTGAGGTGAAGGTTCAAGAATTGGTGGAGTGACAGGAGGTTGTTCAGGTATAGGATTTTGGGTTGGGATAGGTTGAGATGATGGAGTGTTGGGCTTAGAGGAAGTACTGGGCTTAGCCTTTGGAATGGGCTTTGGGCTGAGATTAAGTTGTTCTATAAACTGCTTGTGGAATAGTTCTGAAGCAAGGCCTAAACTATCCATTTCTCGTTGGGAAGGTTGATGAATAGGAGATGGTGTATACAAAGGCTGATGTGAAGTAGGGGGTTGTAAAATGGTAAACAAACCCATTGGATCAGAAAAGGATGGAGAACTAAGATAGTCCTTTTTAAGATCTTGTCTTAGTGAAGCAATTTCCTTTTCTAACTTATGCAATTTAATTGCCTTAGCATCAAACGTAGCATCGTACATCCTGCTGGATATCATCCGCATCAATTCTGCATTTAGTGTCTCCTGCTTTTTTTCCATTTCCATATGTATGTTAACCTAATTGCATGTCAATAAATTAAATCTAATATGGCTAAAAATAATGTCAATAACAATGTTATATTGCTTCAGACACATGATCCTAACTCTAGCATCACCAACGAGTTTCTTAAAGATCTAGCAAAAGGTTCATTGGGAATTGTTACAACATACAATGGTTATGTTGTGAATGAATATAAGTTTCAAACAGTTGAACGTTGTTCAAGACCAAATCAATGAACTTTGGGGTTTGCATTAAAGGCGAAAACTATAGCCATAACGTGAATGATTGGCATGGTCAACTAAGAGAAGTTGTGCAATTGAAGTATCCTAATTGGCCAATCAAGCGTGAGATTGGTTTGATTCTACACTTGATGTGGGCACAAGAGTTTATGAGCAATACAACATTGTTGAGGTAAACCATAGAAGACAATACAACAAGTACAAACCCTTTGTCCAGGCAACCTAAGCAGCTCAAGTGTATTATTGTTCGCATCCAAGTTTGCAAAGAGACAAAAACAACCGGTGGGTTGTATCCAAAATTAAAGTGAGAGGAGTGGTTGAGATGCCAAAAAGCTCTTTAGATATTACGAATGAGGATGAACCTCCTCCATTTTAAGAGGAATCAATGAACAGTCCCAATGTTCAAATTACTGAAGAGGATCAATGAAGGACATTGAATGATCCAGTAGGTGATCCCGAAGATGATGATGATGAAGCAAAAGACAAAGACGAACATGAATTACAAATAGAAAGATCATTTGCTTCAGAAGAAATAGATTCCAATGATGTTGATGCAACTGATAGTGAATAGGGGTAGTTGTAGCTGTGTAGGGAAACTTTTCACAAATTTGCACAACTTTTTTTTTCGTATGGATTTTGTTAAAATGTGTAATAATGTGAACAACATGCGACCTAGCGACCTTGATGGAGGTGCCTCCATTAGAGGCGATAGATACGGGAGAGGGCGAGGGTGAGCCACTATGAGAGGCACTCCATTAGCAGACACCATACTTGCATCCACCTCTTCCTCACCAGGAGCCATTTCATCCTCAGCTGGAGCATCCTTATCATCAAGGATTCCAGCCACATTAGCAAGAGGTATCTCATCCTTAATTGAAGCCTCCTTCTCATCAGCTATCCCAACCCTGGCAACTGGAGCCACCTCATCCTTAGCTGGAGCCTCCTTCTCATCAGCTATCCCAACCATGGTAGCTGGAGCCACCTCATCCTCTACTGGAGCCTCCTTTACAGCATCTATCCCAGCCACAGTGGTTGCACCCACATCTACATTTGGGATAGGTTCTTTATCACATTCTCCACGAGCAGGGGTCGACACACATCCGTTTTCTACCTCTCCTGGGCACATACGCATTCACCTTCTACTCTTGCATCAGATATGACTACCATTAGTAGTTCTAGTTGCAGCTGTAAGAGAGTTGGTCATTGGTGAACGGCGAAATCTCCTCTATAATTTGTTATATATTGCAATTGTTTATTTGACTATATATATATATATATATATATATATATATAAATGAAGATTTGTTGAGTCGCATGAGGTGACTTCTTGAATTTCATGTATATTTCATGAGTAGTTGCATCTAGAGGGTCACCGATGGAGGTCCATATCGTAGGACATACATAATTTCTACTGGAGGGAGTTTCAGGTAAAATAGTATTGCTTTTTCAAATCTAATGTTGTAATTGAGAAAAAAATAAAATAATTTTGCTTATTGCAATCACAATTGAATATTATATTTCATTAAAATTTTAATTGAAACATCTTGTTTAGTTGCCAAAATATGAATATCTCGACTTGGATGGATTCATATACAATTGTGAATGCAAAATGATTGATATCAATTTAATTGATTAGAACTGTGAATATTTTTTGAAAAAACTTGCAGGAAAAATTTTTGGATTATGCTTATTAAAGGGAGATTTTGTCCCGTTTTTTTTTTAAATCATGTCTTTTAACTAACGTTCTTTAAATGGTTTCTTTCCAGAAATATTATACATGGGAGGATACATTGACTGCTTTGATAAAAGTAGCATGGGAGAAGTTGGCTGCCAAGCGATATGGAGATGTGCTTTACAAATGGAGAAGAAATGAACGACCTCCATTCGTCTTAGAAGAAGTGTGGGCTAGTTGGCAGTGGAGTTGGACTGATCCAGAATTTCAATCCTTTATAAAGTGCCAGACAAGGAACCATAATGTTGAGAATACTAGAATCCATTCCTGTGAATCCATCTCCATTGAAGGGCATGTTCGCAGAATAGTAATAAATTTGTTCTTTTAACACTTAAAATCACACACGTGTATATATATATATATATATATATAATAATAATAATAATAATAATAATAATATTGTAGATTAGATATTTAATATATAATAATAAATAATATAATATAATTTAAATGATATATATATATATATAATCTATTAAATATATATTATATTGTATTATATATATATGTATATATATATTGTATTATTATATTTTATATGCGTACTTATATAATGTTTATTGCATGAAATAGTTGAGGGTGCTCATCCTAGCAAGATACGTCTCTTCAACGAGACACATATGAGAATTGCTGCAGATGGATTCAGAGAATATTTGGATCAGCATGCATGATAGATGAGGGTAAGTAATTTATACTAATGATAAAATATTATACATGAATGGATTCGTTTTTACCATGTCATAAAATTTGTTGTAGGAACGGATGCGTGTGCTCGTTGAACTGGAGTCGCATGATAATTTTAGGAACATAGTTCAGCTGACTTAGGATGACAAGGATTGGATCTTTATATAGGCTACTTAGGAGTCGTCATATGGAAGGTACCTATAAGGCACATGCCATAACAGGTGTGCTCTATCTCGTAGTTCCTCATCTAATGCCTCCACTTCTATACTAGAGATCGAGGTGGCTCGCCAACGTATTATATATCTTGAGGAGAGAAATACTATGCTGGAGGAGTCGCATTTTGCTCTTAAGCAGAAGGTCCAAACTACTCGTCACGAAGCCCAAACTGCACGAGAAGAAGCCCAGACTGCACGAGAGGAATTCCAGAATACTCGACAAGAGTGAGAGGAGAGAATGCGCAAACTGATGGAACGTGTTGACCAACTTGCTTCTCAGACCTGTGCATCCAACAGCCATCAGCTGCCGTCTGACCATTATTAGTCACCTCCATCTTGATGTGCATTTTGCATTGCTTTTATTTTTATTTCAAAAATATTGATACACATATTGACATTAAAATTTTAAATACTATTAATATTTAGTTATAGTTTATTTTACTATTATTTCGATAATTTAAACAATTTAATATATATTAATATTTATATAATTTAATATATAAAAAAATATAAATAATAATATTACATATTAATTGAAAAATAAATATAATTAAATTAAATAAAAAATATAAATTAAAATATGTAAACATTTAGTGACAAATAATGTGGTCACTAAAATTTAGAGTGCAATATTAATGTGTTTTTAGCAACAAAGTTAGCGATCACTATATGTGATTGCTAATATGTATCTAATTCAATCTATTATATGCCCAGTTAGCGACCGGCTAAAACCATTTTTTGTGGTCACTAATAGCATGCTCATAGTTGTGGTAGCTATTAGCTAATAGCGGCCGTAGTAGAAATGTCTATTAGCGACTAGCAAAATAGCTACCACAAATTGTGATAGCTGTATGGTCGCTAAAGACTTTAGCGATCACACAGCTAGCTACCACAATATGTGGTAGGTATTTTTAAACTTTTTTGTAGTGTAATTACTTACAACTTTAATACTTAAATTCTGATGTAATTTGTTACCAGTCATAATTTTATCAACACATCATTTGTATCTACTGCAATATTAAACTTGACCCCAAACTTAAAAATTCTATTCTGCCCTTGTCATATCTCTTCTTAAATCAATTATTTCAACCTCAAATGTATTTTTTTAATATATAAAACATATTTACTTAATTCTAATGGAATTGTTCTTCTAATTAATGAAATATTAATATTATTTACTAATAAGTTAAATTATTAAATGATAAAATTAATTCAATTAACTAATACAGTCATATTGGATTTTTGGTAAATTTGCATGTCCATCTTGTAACACCCTCTTACCTCACTTTTTAACAGTAAGGTAAGTGAGCATTACTTGCTTAGCTGTCTTGAATAACCCACTAGATTAAATTACTTAATTTTTTTTTGGTAAATTTGCATGTCCCTCTTGTAACACCCCCTTAATTTTTTTAATTTTATTATCATCAATAGGAATATAGAGTTGTCATTCCTGGCTTCTTAATAGTGCTTTACCGGCTTTTTAAATAATGCTTTTACCAGCTTTACAAATATTGCTTTTACTAGCTTTTTTTTTTCCTAATAGCGCCATTACCGGCTTTAATGATATTTTGTTGCACACATTTTATTTTTTCCATGATTGGCATGCTAAACTATTCACTATTCTAGTTCTAGACTAGGCGTACTTGAGCTATGACATTATTTTTATTGTTACCTTTATTGTTGCGATAATACTTTCTTTTACTACTTCTCGCAAATATATTTATTTATTGATTACAAAATTACAAATATCACATATTAATATGTTATATGTCCATATGTATTAATAAGATTAAAAAATTTCTAACAACTATCACACATACATCTCTTGCTACATGAAAAAGACTAAAGATGCAAATTTCACTTTTATGGAAGATTATGGCCCTAGACTTGAGCCTTAATTTTGATCTATTTTTGGTTTGATTCAGATCTTATAATCTTATATGAACTTTTAGTTTAATTGTCTTAGCTTGAATTTGTAAAAAAAATAAATGGAATCCGAATTTCCTATCGAAAGTTATGACCAATTTACTACAAGGTGTTCATCCAAAATTTGCCCAGCATTGATATGGTTCTTCTAAATCCGAAATTTTGTCATAAATTTTTGATCTAGTTACAACTCAAATTTCTACTTATATTCTCATAACATTTTTAGTACTGTGTTAAATTTCATATCCAATTAGTTCATATCAATCCAACTACCACACTATAAGTTATGATTAAATTCGTCAAGACTGTTCATGTGAATTTGTAACACTGTATATATTGGATTCATTACAAACTAATTAATTCAATAGCCCTTCACTTTTATGGAAGATTCCGGCCCTAGACTTGAGCCTTAATTTTGGCCCATTTCTGGTTTGATTCAGATCTTATAATCTTATATGAACTTTTAACTTAATTGTCTTAGCTTGAATTTACAAAAAATAAATAAATAAATAAATAAATGGAATCCAAATTTCCTATCGAAAGTTATGACCAATTTACTATAAGGTGTTCATCCAAAATTTGTCCAGCATTGATATGGTTCTTCTAAATTCGAAATTTTGTCATAAATTTTTGACCTAGTTAAAACCCAAATTTCTACTTACGTTTTCATAACATTTTTATTACTATGTGTTAAATTTCATATCTAATTAGTTCATATCAATCCAACTACTACAACAGAAGTTATGATTAAATTCATCAAGACTGTTCCTGTGAATTTGTAACAGGGTATATATTGGACTCATTACAAACTAATTAATTTAATAGCCCTATACAACTATGCTTACGCCCAAAATTTCCAAATCTAAAACACATTCATAAACCTCAACATTTCACTCAATTTTAACACAAAATTCAAAAGACAATAATTTAATATATCACATTGCAAACCACATGCATCAACAAACATTACACAATATTTCATGGTTATTATGACATGTAAGATTTTTATCAAAAAAGCACATACCTAAATAACCCTAAATCTCCTCTTTTCCTTCTCCTTACTTCACTTGTTAGGTAACCTTTTCCTTCCCTTTGTCCGCCTTTGGATGAACACTCATTTGCCCACTTGTTTGGCCATAACATAACAAACAAGATTTCATTCAATGTTACATATAACCAAAATTTATGTATGAATTATGTCTAGTGTTTTTAATACTTTTCTACCTCTTTCTATATCTTTATTTCTTCCTTTCTTTACCTTATTTATGTTCATAATATTCAATAGCCACTCACTTCATTAAATTCAAACAAAACAACTCCTCTTGTCTAACCCTTTTTCCTTAACATCCATCATGTTCAAGTTATATAATCACTATTAAACACTTCTAAATATCCTCCCCTCTAATTCCCCTTCATTAGGCAGCCCCATACACATCCTAATAAGTCTTATTTCTTTAGTTTTCAAGCCATAAAACTATCATCCATAATCACTTATAACTTAATTCCATCATTCCCCCAACAATCCAACACCTCTCAATACAAGTTGACATAACTTCCAAATAACCCTAATCTATCAATTCCAAAAACAATAATCACCCACATGGGTTTCAAATAAATGAAATAAGGTTGAATTTGAGAAGAATAAACTCACCTTGATGATTCTCCAAAGGTGGCCAAATTCCCCACTTTTCTTCCTTTTTCTCTTCTTTCCTTCCTTCTCTCTTCCTCTCTTATGGTGAAATCTCTTTGATTATTTGGTTTCACTCTTTTTAATCTCTTTTTTCCCACTCTTTAAGAAGCTCACTTAAATAAAAAATGGAGGGTTTAGGGAGGGGGAGTGGCCGGCCAAAGGGAGAAGAAGTCGAAGAAGTTGAAGATTTTGGTGGATAAGTGAAGAATGCCAATTTTGACTTTTATACGAAGATTGGAATTTGTGGGTCCCACTAATTAGCTTAATATATCTTCTATTGGTCCATTTGTTTAATTAATCTTGATTAATTTTTAATTATAGGAAATTTCCTTTTTGCCACAAATTTGTCTACCTCTTACAAATTTTTTCCCAATAAATTCGATAATTCCGATTACGTCCATAAAGTAATTTAAAATTTTTCCTAATTCTTGCATCAATATTTTAATTCTCATATACTAATATCCCTACTTAGTTTTTCATATAATTTATTATTTTTTCCATAGGTCTAAATTTAGACTCCGATTGGATTGGCTCGCCCGATTTAGGCCACGTGCGATCGGGGCCTAAATTGTCGGACGTTACAACTTTCTCCCCCTTAAGAGAATTTCATCATTGAAATTTACTTGATTGGCTAGAGTTGAATAACTAGGAATATTGAGCCTTCATCATTTTCTCGCTTTCCTAAGTGGCTTCTTCCACTGCATGATTGCGCCAAATGACTTTCAGCAAAGACACCTTTTTGCTCCGTAGTTCCTTAACCTCTTTGGCTAGGATTGCCATATGCTCTTCTTCGTAAGTCAAATCTTGGTGTGCCTCAATAGATTCCACAGGTACTACATGTGTCCGATCCGATCTGTATCTTTTTAACATCGATACGTGAAATACATTGTGGATTTTATCCAATTCTAGTGGTAAAGCCAATCTATAAGCCACTTGGCCCACACGTTCAAGTATTTCATTTGGTCCAATAAATCTAGGGCTTAGCTTCCCTTTCTTTCCAAATCGTAGCACTTTCTTCCGAGGTGAAACTTTCATAAATATCTTGTCTCTAATAGCATATTCTATATCTCTTCTTTTCAAATCAACATAAGATTTCTATCAATTAGTTGCAACTTTTAACCAATCTCTAATCAATTTCACCTTTTCTTTTATCTGTTGCACCAATTCTAGGCCTATTAACTTTCTCTCACCAAGTTTTGTCCAACATAAGGGCGTCCTACATCTTCTTCCATATAAGGCTTCATATGGTGCTATGCCAAGACTAGCTTGATAGCTATTGTTGTATGCAAATTCTATTAATGGCAAATATTTATCCCATCTACCTTCAAAGTCAATTACACAACTTCTAAACATGTCCTTTAACAATTGAATAACTGGTTCTGACTATCCATCAGTTTGTGGGTGGAAAAGCTGTGCTAAATATGAGTCAAGTCCCCAAAACTTGCTACAGACTTTTCCAAAATTGTGATGTGAACTGTGGATCTCGATCAGAAATAATGGATACTTGTACTCTATGCAATCAGACTATCTCATTAACATATATTTCTGCCAGTTGACTCAATGAATAATCCATTCAGACTGGCAAGAAATGACCCGATTTGGTAAGCCTATCAATGATTACCCATATTGCATCATATTTCTTTTGTGTTAAAGGCAACTCAGACACAAAATCCATAGTGATCCTTTCCCATTTCCATTCTGGTATAGTAATAGGCTGCAACAATCTAGAAGTACTTGACGTTCTGCTTTCACTTATTGGCATGTCAAGCATCTCATCGTGTACTCAACAATATCCTTCTTCATTCCTTGCCACTAGTAGTGGGTCCTTAAATCTTGATACATTTTACTGCTCCTTAGGTGCAAAGAATAAGTTGTGTTATATGCTTCTTTCAAAATAATTTGCTTCAATTCACTAACCTCTGGCACACATAATCCGCCTTTATAGCTTAGGCATCCATCTTGTTCAATTATATATTTGGGTCTCTCCCCCTTTTTCACAGCATCAACTATAGCCATCAATTTCTGGTATTGGCCTTGAGCTTGTTTCACTTGTTGCCTCAAAGTAGGTTGAACTTGTAATTCTACGAGGGTTTTTCTTCTGTGTGTATCAGCCATAACATTCACTTTGCTTGGTTAATAATCAATGATGCAATTATAATCTTTAATCAACTATAGCCAACATCTTTGCCTTAAGTTCAGCTCCTTTTATGTGGGCAAATATTTACTTTTATGATCTGTATAAATGTAACACCTCTCACCATATAAATAGTGTCGCCATATTTTCAAAGCAAACACTATAGCTGCCAATTCCAAATCATGTGTAGGGTAATTCAATTCATGAGGCTTCAGCTGCTTAAATGCATAAGCAACCACTTTACCCTCTTGTATCAATACATAGTGTAGCCCGTTAAGTGAAGCATCACTATATATCACAAAATCTTTCCCTGGTGTAGGCTGAGTTAAAATAGGTGCTTTAGTCAACAGAGCTTTCATTTTATCAAAGCTTGCTTGGCATCGATCTGTCTATTCAAACTTAGTTTCCTACCTAAGCAACCTTGTAATTGGTGTTGCTATGCTAGAAAATCCCTTCACAAAACTCCTATAATGACCTGCTAATCCGAGGAAGCCCTGAACTTCTGTCATATTGCGAGGTGGTCTCCAATTTAGAATTGCTTCCATCTTACTGGGATCCACCTGAATTCCTTCAACTGATACAATATGTCCTAATAATCCCACTTTATCTAACCAAAACGTACACTTAGATAATTTTGCATAAAACTAGTTCTCCCTCAAAATCTAAAACACTACTCTGAGGTGCTTATCATGCTCCTCTCTATCCTTTGAATACACTAGAATATCATCTATGAAAACTACCAGAAATTGATCCAGGTAGGGCTTAATGATCCTATTCATCATATCCATAAAGGCAGCTGGTGCATTTGTTAAGCCAAAAGGCATAACCAGGAACTCATAGTGGCCATACCGAGTTTTGAAGGTTGTTTTGGGTACATATGAATCCCTAATTCTCTATTGATAATACCTGGGTTTGAGATCAATTTTGGAGAATACCCTTACTCCTTTCAATTGATCAAACAAATCATCAATTGTAGGGAGAGGATATTTATTCTTGATTGTCACCCTATTTAATTCTCAATAATCAATACAGAATCGAAGAGTGTCATCTTTCTTTTTCACAAACAATACTGGACCACCCTATGGTGACACACTAGGTCTTATGAACCCCTTGTCCAACAACTCTTGCAAATGAGCTTTCAACTCCTTCAATTCAGTAGGTGTCATTCTATAAGGAGCAATTGATATTAGGGCTGTACCAGGAATCACATCAATTGCAAATTCTACCTCCCTATTTGGTGGTAACCTTGGCAAATCATCAGGAAATACATATGGAAATTCACGCACTGTAGGAATGTCCCTGAGTTCTGGGCTCCTCTTCCAGGTATCTATCATATAGGTCATGTGACACCCTCTCATATAAATAGGATTAACTCAACTATATAAACAAGTGTTATAGACTTTTTGTCATTGAAAACTTGTGAAAATTAAAACCTTTTCTTTTCCTTATATTATTATCTCTTAACATGCTTTTTTACAAATATTTTCCATGTTACCATGTTAACATTACAAATATTTTCCATGTACCATATTAACATATTAATTCATATCTTATATCATGCATAAAACTATCATTCATCCAATAAAATATATCTGGTTTGGGCTAGACTGGCCCGATGTTCACATAACTATATCATACATAAATACATGTTCTTTAATCCAATAGACATATACAACACCAACTACCCATATCTCATATGACATATAACAAAAATAAAAATGTCATGATATCATCGACCCCAAAGGTCTGCACTATAGTCTTTGATGTGCATTTTTCTCTTCAGTCAACTTTCTCTATTTATCGGCTCCAAACCTGCATGCAAGAATACCCACACGCTAAGCAACCTAATGCTTAGTGGTACATATATGCATATAAATTCATGCAACCATGAGATGACATATTACATGTATACTTATGCATGTGCCAAAATAATGTTCAACATGTATAAAATATACATTTAAAATGATATAAGCATGCATATATATATAATCATATTGGGCACAAAGCATAATCATATACTTAAGCCATGCTTATCAACTAATACAACATATTTCCTTCACACACACACACACACACACACATATATATATATGTCCAAAATCATGTAATCATTTAATAACATACATAGCATACTTCTCTCATATGATCAAATTATGTACATATATCCATGAAATGACAATCCAAGTGAATATGCCGATCATATTAACAATTAACCATAAATTATTCGTAATCAGTTGAACCTAGGGACATTATACATTCTTATGTCACATATCATAAAACATTCAATAATCATGTAACAAGTAGTCATTTCCATTTTATTAAACTTATTTAATTAGCCAATAGCCCATTTACTAAAAAAATTGGACTAACTGGATAGGGGTTCTGAATAGGAGTGCTCTCCAAGCTTAAGCTACCCCATTCACCTATCTGTATATTCTTGTAATTATGCTCGTCATGAGCTTGAGTCAAGGGCACTCTCCTAGCTTAAGCCACATTGACTTAATAACATGATTAAGTTGCTAGCATAATGGATAAGAGCGCTCTCCGAGCTTTTGCCCAATAATTAAGAATCATATAGAAATTTCTGATTGTACCGCAAATGACCCTCAATAGCATGCTATCTATCCTAAGTCTCATCCTTGTAAAGAGGAATGGCCAATTATACATATTCATAATTTATTTCAACACGATAGGTTATAATTTTATCTCATTCCATAATTGCATGTCATATGACATAATTTACCTAACTAGGGTTTACAAACCTCATATAAAATACATAATTATATGCAAAGAAAGAAAATTCCAACAATGTAACATATATATATGTCACACAATATTTAAGAGACCAAATTCCTAATATTCCTTTCTAATCAGATTTCTGCCATGATATTGGAATACAGTTATCACCCACTTAAGAACTAAATTATATCTCGTGGTCTTAGAAGTTTTACTTATGTCTTAGCTTTCATATGCAATATAAATCACATAAATCTGAATTTTATAGCATAAGTTATAGCTCAAAAATCACAAGTTCACTAAAAATTGGCCTAGGATATTATAGATAGCTCTACGTCTGATTTTTGTAGACCATTTTTGGCCTATTTACAAATAGAATCCGAATCCATGTTCTTCATGAAAGTTTTAGCCCTATGTGTATAGTTTCATTTCCAATTCGTTTCATGCAAATCTGAGTTATATTACATGAGTTATGGCTAAAGGAATCAAGGCTGTTCCACAGAATTCCAGCAACATCACAAAATACCATAGTTCACCAAAAATTAGAATAAATTTATAGACATCTCCAATGGTCATAAATCATTATAATTATCATTTTCAACATCATTATCATGTCAATTATCATCTCAAGACATAACAACTACCATTTCAAAAATGCAATTGGTATGAGTTTAGGAATAAACATGCATATATATACTAACCTCAAATGGAGCCTTAAAAACCTTAAGCCCTCAAACTTGCTCTTCCCTTTGGAGGTCTCCACCACTCTCTCTATCACCTAACAAGACATCAACATACCTCTTTTAGGCCAAAGAATAAACATGTATTACATAACTCTACTCTTTAAACATAAACCTAACTTTAACTATCAAGCTATATCTTTTAACTCAAAATCCATGTCAAGCTTCTTCTTTAACTAATCTATATGCTAAAAGGAAGAGATTTAACTCTTAAAAACCATAGCTTGACTAAAGAACTAACCCATATAAAATGGGTTTCTACCAAGCACGAAAATGGTGGAAAACAAGAGAAAAGTAGAAGACAATATGGTTTTTAGCTTCACTTACTTCTTCCTTTACCAAAGACAATATGGATTTGGGTATTTAGCTTCTTCCTTTCTTCCTTCTCCAGGAAAATGGCTTCTTTAGCTCTAACAACTCCCTCTTTTTACTTTTCTAAAGGGTTTTGGACTATATAAGTGATTTTTCCTTTAGTTTTTAGTGGTTTTGGCTTCTTTTGAGTGAAAGAAGGTGGAAAGATGGAGGTTTGGGTGGAAAAGTTAGGGTTTGGGGCTGATGTTAATGAGGAAGAAGGAAGAATAAGGGTTTTTATACTTTGGTAAAGATGTCATTTTGGTCCCTCTTTGTTTTTGCCAAATACCCACTTAAATCCTTAGTTTTTACTTCTTTCTTATAACTTTTCTCATCTTTATATCTTTGAATTAAATCACCCACAACATAAATAAAATCCTTTATTAATCTTTAAACCCCAATTTTAGACTTCGATAATATTAATTGTGGCAATTAAACATATTAATTATCCGAACCTAAATTACAGGCATTATAAGTGAAATATGCCCCACACCCCTTTTTGATGAATTTTTGAGCTTTTATAGCAGAAACGACATTAGTCAAACATGTTTGATCTTCTCCCAATATGACCATGCCATCTTGCTTAGGAATCTTGAATATCAATTTTCTGGATTGACAGTCGACTATAGCTCCATGCTTTGTCAACCAATCCGTACCCAAAATAGCATCAAATTCATGGAAAGGCAATTCTATTAAATCTGATAGGAACTCTCGATCCTATATCACTATAGGACTCTGTCTATATACTTGGTTCACTTTCACACTATGTCCCAATGGATTAGTCATAACTATCTCATACTCTAAGGCCTAAAATATCATATTCCATGTCTAGGTACAGATGTGCATATGTATGAATGCATAGAACTAGAACCTATCAATGCATATAAGTCAGAGCCAAATAAAGAAAATTTACCAATTATAACATCTGGTGCATCCTGGTCCTCTCGAGCTCTCATCGGATATGCCTGAGCTAGAGCTTTATTACCCTTGGCTCTATTAACTGTTTCTGATGCACTATAACCTGTCTTGTATGGCCATCATGACCACCTCTAAATTGGCTTCAACCTCTACCTCAGCTCTGCCCTATAGTAATTGTCTGTGCTGATGCGATATTGCTTGTAACTGATTTGGGACAATCTTTCTTCATATGATCAGTTGTTCCACATCTCATACATGCTCCAGTCAACCACCAACACTCTCCTAGATGGGATCTGCTATAGTGCTGGCATAAAGTAGGAGCTGACCTCCTAGACATCGATGTTGGAGAACTAGCAGATGATATCGTAGGTCTTAACTATTGACCTTGTCTATCGAAAAATGTTTGCCCATCACCCCGTGACTGGAAAGGCCAGGGTACTCTCTGCCTTCTCGTACCAAATGTCTAGGTCATACTAGCCGTTAACTTCTTATAAGACTTATATGTTTTCAATTTTTTCCTTGCCATAACACTAATAGTAACGGACACTAAGGTAGCAAAGTTTGTATGCTGATAGGAGGCAACCAAGTACCCAATGTCATCATCAAGGCCATCCTCAAATCTACGGCACTTATCAACCTCGTCTTCTATAATCCCTATTGCATACCTACTCAGCTTGGTAAACTCTTTCTCATAATTATCTACTTTCATACCCCTCTATTTCAAATTCAAAAATTCTCTCTTTTTTCGTATCAACGTAAACTCGCGGCATATATTTCTTCTTGAATTCTGTCATGAAGAAATCCTATGCCTATAGTCTCAGAGTCTAAGGCTTTACTAACATTGATTTCCATCATTCATAGGCATGCTCCTGAAGTAGGGAAACTGCATATCTTGTTGGGTTTTGAAGATGTATCACATACAAAATAATGCAGGAGAAATTAAATTTTTCAAAACCCGAATCATAGGATTCTATTTGTGGCATTAAAACTAATTTATAAAATACATAGTTAGAAATTATACCTTTAAATTCTTGAACCAATTCTTCAAATTTTCTTCTTGTTGGGTTGTCACAAACCATAACAATCCAATCTAGGATTGTCTCTAATGTTCATTCACGTGGAAAGGACGAATGAAACCTCAAAGGTTATGCTTTGAATAATCTTTATGTGCTAGCAAATAATAGTGTTCTAGAGAGAAAAATCAAGAAAAATTATCAAATAATTTTTGTGGAGGCTCTCAGTATTTTTTTTGATGTAAAAATACTATTCATAGGTGTTTCTAAAAACCTTAGGGTTGACAACCAAAAAGGGGTTGGAGGGCTAATTTGGGAAAATGTTGTCAGCGCCCTTGCACTGGGCTTGCCTAGCATGTAGGCACTAGGTTGCCAATGGCTCGTAACCCCTCCAAGCAATTTTTTAGGATTTTTTTCCTATGATCCCATCACGATCTGACCCTAAATAATCCCTTGGGTTTGTTCGTTAATATGCAGCCTCCAATTTCTCACCAACCGGTCTACACACCGGCCCAGAGAGCTCAGCCTTCTCAAGATGAAATGGAAAGACTTGGCCTGGCCTGGTTGGGTTAAACTGATGGGCTCTTTCTTTTGATGTAAGAGCTCATAGTTGGTCATCCACTCTCAGCAATTGGTCACTATCGCCTCTGGAAAGTTGTCTCTCATCCTCAAATCAAGTGTAAAGATTCAAAGTGCTCTTGTCGCACTAAGAAATCGAAGCGTTACCATAAGTGGCCTCCCAAAGATAGTTCGTTTCCAAAGAAGCAACAATAGGAATTTCTTCCTGAGGGTAAATTGGTTGCATCATAAATTGAGTGGAAAATTCAAAAGGCGTAGAAGCCTGTGATGTTTCTTCATCGGGAGGAAAGGCCATATTACTCATTCTTCACACGTCCAATGTGTGTGACCTATTAGGTTCCTGGTTATGTTGGCCACTCAAATTAACAATTAATTTGAGCAAGTTATGAGTGGTATCTAGCAAAACATCATGACACCCAATTGACTAGAAAGTCAGTGGTTTGACTATGAACATTTCCATAGACAACAATCTATGCAATTCGTCATTTTATCATCCTATACCCTACTCGGTTCAGAGCATGGACAATGTGTCAGCTCTTGCTACACTGATTACGTCACATCTAGCCCAAGTGATGTTAGATCTTGTCATTAGGACTCATTACTTAAATAGACATGTCACTAAAGGCCATCTTCATGACATTTCCACTATGGCCAAAGATTCCTGAGTAATGATCTCGATTAGAGGCCGTAGATATACTATCCCTCTATTAGGAGCAGTGACTCCTACATTGGCTAGCCAATTAGTTTCGAATACCTCAAGTTATACCCAATCACCACCCTATGAGTGACCTCTATGAGTCAACAAAGAATGAAGTCAAAGCACACAATCAATATCCATGATATCATTGAGTACCTCAAGTCTAAGGATACTTGCATCATTGCTATGATGAGACTATCATTAACATTTGAATAGATAATCTATATGATGGTCTCATACCAGGTCATCCAATATACTTGACTACTTCTAGCAAGCATCCACATATTAATTCTAAACATCTCATGCTCACAGCTTATGAGATCTACTGCTTGATCCAATCATAGAGAATGACATGTGCTAGTCTATCCGGATCAATAATGTCCCATCTTGTTGATCCTATGACTAGAGATAATTTAGATACTAACATAATTATACATGATAGAAATCTCATTATGATAATCTCATCATGATTTCCTTTATGTTGTGTTATGTTATGTTATGTTATGTATCAAGGACTTCATTAATTGACTTAAGATCATTATCAATTCATATATCAAATGAACATCAAATTAATGAAAGAATGACATTATGAATGTGTACACTAAGTGCCTAAGGCAATTACCTTTTGCGCATATCTTTAACAATCTCCTACTTACACTAAAGTCAATCGCCATTGTACATTACACCATAGGCGAGGATATGACTATCATATTCCTTTTGGGGTTTTGGTCTCGTGACTCAATCAAATATTTTCTGATCAGTGGGAACTCTTTCTATTATTACATCATGTCTACCATTTGATTTCTCTAATCAATTAGTAACGTCTGATACATGTTTGGATCCTCGATGAGACTATGATTCCTTTTGGTCATTCAATGACGCTATTGTTATTCCAATCATATTGAATTAACAATGTTAGGAATCATTTATAACTTGTGATGAATTTTTCTTATTCAAACCGCTTCCTTAGCTATCTTGGAAGCTGCAATATACCTTCAGTTGTGGAATCTATAGTCATCACATAATTGGAACTCTTCCAATTGATTACACAACCATTTAATGTGAATATATAACACGACTAGGATTTTAAGTTATCCTTGTCAAATTGGATGTTGGCATCCATAATCCTGCTTACCTTAAGCTTATTTTCTCTTTAAATCAAAAATTCATCCTTAATCCTTCTCAAGTATTTAAGAATGTCCTTGACAGTCACCCATAAACCCCTTACGGGATCATATTGTTATCCACTCAAGACATTCAAAGCTTTATATCCATTGGGCCTAGTAAATAGCATATTACATAATGGAGGCAATAGCCCAAGCTTATGAATCACATCCATGCTAGTCCATTTGTCTTATGTCTTTAGACATAAAGATTTATAGAGGGTAATCCAATCAATCATAGGAATAGATCCTCTCATGGACTACTTCATGCTAACCACTTTAGCATCTTAGCTATGTAGACTAAAAAGACTTAGTAACCTCTTAGATCTATCTTTATAGATCTTAATCTCCTTCTGGTAGGTTACTTTTAAAATCCTTTCTTGGAGAAATACTTTAGAGTAACAAATTGACTAACTTAGAAATGAATGATCGTTTCCTACTAACAGTATGTCTTCCACATACTTCACTAGGAACACAATGGTACTCCTACTAACTTTCTTGAAAACACAAGATTCATCCATATATTATGAGAAAACAAACTCTTTGATTACCTCATTAATTTGGATGTTTCAACTCCTAGATGTTTGCATCGATCCATCAGTGGATTTTGCAATTTGCATCATGTTTTGCCATCATTAGATATGAATCTCTTAGGTGTGTCATGTACACATCCTAAGTCAGATTTCCATAATGGAAACTGTCTTCATATCCATTTGCCAAATCTTATCATCATGAGTAGCAATGGCTAGGAGTGATATGATGGATTTAAGCAAAGTATGTGAAGTACAAGGGCTTATCAAAGTCAACCCTTGTCTTTGACAACGTCCTTTAACTACCAACTCTAGCTTTATAGGCAACTGTGTTACCTTCCATGTCAGTTTTCATCTTGAATACCCGTTTACACCCAATGGACTTTGTCCCTTTAAGTGGGTCAACCAAAGTCTATACTTAGTTTATGGACATGGAATCCGTATTCAATTTATGGCTTATAATCATTAGTCATATTTTGAACTCTTTAAAATCTCTTCATAAGTGGCAGACTCATCATTCTTTATGAGCAATAAGATCCTTTTGTTCACTTATAAGAGATCTATATCTCTCGGGAACAACTCGTATCCCACTTTACTTAGAAAGCTCTTGTGTTTCATAAGGTCTTACTATTTTCAAATCTATAAGTAACAAATTTTGGGTTTCATCAGTTGACTTGTGTCTACATGAGCATGTTCATTAAGTTCAATCTTGCCCCTACTATCTTCTTATAGAAGAAACTCTTTCTCTTGAAAGATACAATTCTTTGAAGAAACACCTTTTGTTCAAATAGTGATAAAACTGATATCCAAATAACTCTTATTGGTTATCCCACATACATACATTAATTTAGATTTAGCTTTTAGTTAGTTTAACATTATCTACTTCTCTTAAGCTGGATAATCCTAAACTTTCATTTATGAAAGAAAAGGTTTTATGTTACTTCATATCTTATATGGAACAACATCAACTGACTGATAATGTATTATGTTTATCATATAAATATGATCCCATGTGTATGACTGTAAATAGAACTTGAAGGAATTCTAAAAGCTTATTAAGTACCTCACCATGTCTAACAAGGTTCGATTTCTCCTTTTAGTCACATCATTATGTTATGACGTATAAGGTAGGATTCATTGAGATAAAAACCCATTATCTCTTAGATGACATTGAAACATTTAGCATAAGTATTATTTCACTTCGATCTAATCTAAGTGTCTTAATACTTTTGCTGAATTGTTCTTCTACTTCATTTTTGAATTCTTTTTACGTTTCAAAGGTTTCAAATTTGTATCCCATCATATACAAATACCCAAATTATGAGTGATCATAATTAAGGTAATGAAGTAGAGAAAACCATTTATGACATGTATGAACATTGGTCCACATACATCTATATGTACAAGGTCTATCAATCCTTTTGCTTATTCGTCTTTTTCACTAAAAGATGATTTTGTCAACTTGCATAGTAAATAAGATTCACTTGTATCATATGATTCATAATCAAATGACCCCAAGTTACCATAACTCATCATGTGATTCTCCTTTTTATGCCCAAGCAGACAATACCATAATTTTCAGTTTTAGGTAATAAACCCTTTAAATTTGATACAGAGGATAGAATCAAACATTCTAAGATCATAAACTCTATTGCATAATGTTTTAGTTTCATAAGGAATATCATTTGACCATATAGAATAACAATTGTTCTTAATAGTCAAATGAAAAGCTTTTGTCCAACTATTAAACAAAATTATATTCTTTATTCATAAACTAAAATAAAACTACAATTGTTTAATCCTTTGAGCAAGCTTACTAAAGAGTGTCGAAACTTATGCCTTTGTAGCTATTGTAGCAACTGTTGTTTTATAGCCAATGTGCACAATTTCAACTCTCCCTTCTTAACCTTTCTATTGCTTTTTTGGTTTTGCATATCTTGCATATGTGAAACCTATATGCGGTATCTAATATTGTATTATTGTAATAAACAATGTTATCCTCTTTAACAAATTTACTTGAAGTAGAAGGTGCATCTATATGCCTTATCCTTCTACTTCTTTAAAACTCTAAATAAGCTTTGTTTTTCCATTTCCATTTTACAACTCTTGCTATAATGGAAGTACCTTTTAATATGTCTCTCTATATTTTCCTTTTATCTATAATATATCATATCGCTCAGTATGAACTTACGCATTAGCCTTCTCTTAAAGATGATACATAATGGTTTTGCATCCATTTCTATATTGCTTTTCAAGTTTGAACAACTTAGGACAAATCCATTGTTATCCAAGTACTTGTATGCAAATTGTTCATAACACTTGCATCTCAAGCATTAAGGGAAGGAAAAATGGTTATTCTAAGACTTTGGCAACCATTTGGATTTGAGAACCATTCTCAGTTTTAAGCTAGCCAAAGAAGTTTAGGTTAGTCAAAATGTATGACTTGTGATTATGCTTTGATTCACATTGAATGATATGATTCTAACAACCTAGATGTAAGGATTGAGATTGTGGAAGTGTGTACATGAATGAATGTATGATATTAGGTCTTTAATAAAATGCATTGTGGCTCCCATTATTTTATTATGAACCTATAGCCCTCACTATGAATTCGAGAAAACCCATTAGAAGTCCTCATAGTGGGTTGATATCTA
>CATIWF010201863.1:0-18773 GCA_949630135.1 Balakata baccata
TACATTAAATTAACTATTGAATTTCAAAATATCAAATTAACAATTTTATTATAATATTCAAGTATAAATTTTACAACCCATAACATATTTATAAATTATAAAAAACATTAATTACAAGACAGAAACCAAAACAAAAAAAAAACATTAATAACTTTCTATTTGTTATTTTGTTTTTTCCAAACACTTAATCCTATTTTGCTATATCAGTCTTATTAAAAATTATAATATGATATAAAAATGAAAAAAAAATAGTATTTTTAAAAGGCCAAGGGTACAAATCAGCCCTTTGAGTATAGCCGCTAGAACGAGTTACCTTCTAAAGTATAACTCAGTATAATCAGATTCATAAAGTGTAAACTTAGTATGATTATGCCTCTAAAGTTAGCTTCCATTTGTTTCCGTTATTGATTGCCATTCAGTTGACTCGGGTACAATTTTAGCCAATCAGAATGCAACACGTATTTACCAATACGATATCCTTTAACTAATTAAATAAACTAAAATTGTCAAATTAGCTCCTGAACTATACTAAAAATATAAGTTGGATCCTAAATTTTTGATTGAGTACAATTAAATTCCTTATGTTTTAATTCGCTACAAATAAACTTATAAACTACCCTAATTTCTATTCAATTTGATAAAATTCGGTGAGTTAACTCAGTTACCAATTATAAATTTTAACTCAACTTATAATTTATTTTTTATTTACTTTTAAAATAATAATTTAATTAATAATTAGTTTTCTATAATAAAAAATTAACTACTTTTTCATAATAATAAAATTATTTTAATATAATTGTAAAATATTTTTTATATAATTTTATTCCTTTTTTTCTTTGTTTTATATAATTTTTATTATAAAAAAAATTATAATATATATTCGGAAATAATGAAATTTTAACATGCATTGCCAATTTGTCATTCTTATTGGCAAAATTTTATTATCTTTTAAATAACAACAACAATAATAATAAATAAATAATTTTAAAAATGTAATTATTATAATTTCACTAAAATTATGTTTATTGTTATTATTATTATTTGAAAATAATAAAATTTTGCCAATAAAAATGGCAAATTGGCAATTCATATTAAAATTTCATCATTTTCGTAAAGATATCATAATTTTTTCATAGTAAAAATTATATAAAACAAAAGAAAAAATGAATAAAATTATATAAAAATTAATTTACATATTATAAAAATAATTTTCTTATTATGCAAAACGAGTTAATTTTTTATTATAGAAAACTAATCATAAATTAAATTTATTATTTTAAAAAATAAAGAAAAAATAAAATTTAAGTTGATATAACATATATGATTAGTAAATGAAGTAACTTACTAAATTTTATCAAATTGGATAGAAATTATGATAATTTTGGAGCTCATTTATAGCAAATTAAAACATAAAGGGTTTAATTGTACCCAATCAAAAATTTAAAGCTTAACTTATATTTTTAGTATAGTAGGGCTAATTTGACCAATTTAGTTTATTTTATTGAGTTAAATGATGTTGTATTGGCGAACATGTATTGACCAAAATTGTCTTTGAGTTGACTCAACGGCACTTAGTAACGGGGACAAACATAGGCTAATTTTATGGGCTTAATTGTATCGAGTTTGCACTCTAAGAGCCTGATTATACTAAGTTATACTTTAGAAGGTGACTTGTTCTAACGGCTATATTTCAGGAACTTTATACCTTTGGCTTTTTTTAAAATAAAAATTAATTTTTATATGATTAAGAACTTAATTGATAAATGAATAAATGTAATATACATAATTTAAAATATATATATATATATATTTAATGAATTACCCATTAATTTGGAATTAACAATGAAAAGTTAGAAGACAAAAAAAGGAAAGAAAGAAAGAAAGAAATGAGCCGCCATATTCACCTTACTCATCTCATCTACGTGCAATGAGACTGAATTTTGGTCAGAGATCCTACTCAACTTTTCTGACCAAGTATTCGAAGCCATACAACTTGGAATTCTTTCCTGCCATGCAGCTCATATCTATTCGCTAATTTGATTATATGAGAAAGTTTTAGGAAGATTTTGCTTACTATATTATCCATACATTAATTCAATTATTTATTGACATATATACATATTGTATTCATACCAATCAATGAAAATAAATCAATTAAATGCATATCAATAAATGAATTAATTACTTTATAGATTATATGGTATACATAATCTATTTAATAATTTCTCCTTATTCTACATATACACACTCTATATATTGTAGTCATGTTAGCTTTTCTGCCACCTCTACCGGAAATGAGTCCTTTAGCCTCCTATCGATCCATCCACCTCATTATTCTTCCTTCTCCAACCTCACTACTATTGAATATTACCACTCTAGATGTCTCTTTTATCGATGTTCAGTATAAATTTCCTCTACTTTTATTATATTTGCATTTCAATGGCTCATATTCGGACAAGAACCCTAATATCACCACACAAAAAAGTGTACACGTTTTATTCCTGCGTCGTCATTCCAGCAACATATAGCCCGTCATGCCTTCGAATTGCATTTTTTTTCACTTATAGATCTCTTCAACTCCTTCAATCCTTTTTCTTTTTCTTCCTCTTCCTCGATCATTTATGTAATTCCACTCTTCCCTTTGAAATTAAACTCTTCTTCCCTCTGTTCTCACTTTTGGAAGCTTCCTCACACAATTGTGCTGTGAAAAAAAAAAAACATATTTTGGAGTTCCATGAGAATAGAATTGTGAAGTTCAAGTTCCTCTTGTTATGTAAACAATTGGTAAGGAAGTAGCGGATCCATAAAGTATATACATAATACAAATTTTAATTATAAAAATACACATGCGATAAAAAAAAAAATAAAGTACATTTTTTTATAACAGTCTTTGAAGAATTTTTATATTTTAGAAAATAATACATAATTGTATTATTACTAATACTATCAAATACACAATTTTCAATGAAATATAAACTCAAACGACTATATGTGATGAAGAGAAGTTAGCATAGAAGAATATGGCATGAACAATGGGAGGACGCATGCGATGAATCTTCTCAATAACTTTGGCGGAAGAGAGTTTCACTTATTTGCCTAACCATTTTTTATTTAGAATCTTTCTTTAACCAAAAAATTCAAATTTTTAACTTTAGTTTTTTTTATAATCAAGCTTTTCATTTTTCCATTAGTATCTGTATTTTTTTCTATGAGTAGTTAGAAGAAAATTTATTTTTTTATATTTTATTGGGGTCTTCTTTATTTTTTAATGGGGTCCTAATTATTGTTTTATACCTATTACTATGACACTTGAAAAGACTATGGGGTCGTTGGATCCAAAGCCCATCACTTGCATCCGCCCTTGCCTCTGGTGATGAATTGGACATGGGTAATTGATTAGATTAATTAACAGGTTGCAGGTTGAGTTACTAAGACTAATTTACATGTTTAGTAGGTTCGAGTTATTTGATTTAATGGTTAAAATTAAAAATAAGTGATCTAATAGTTATACGTGTTAAGATTTATCAATATACTTGGTGTATTGTAGAAGAACTCATAAGTTAAAGAAAAAATCTATAACTTTTTTTAAATTACTGAAATTTGTTACATCTATTTGTTGACAAATTAATTTAAAAAATAACATATATGTAAACAAATTAAATACAAGAAATTTTAGCAATTAAAAAAAATTAAATTTAGTAATCTAAAAAAATTAGTCAATATATGAACGAATATATATATATATATTAACATTGTAATAAACAAAGATATGCATTTGAAGAGTTGAAGAGAAAATTTATCAAGTGTTTTAAACTTCTAAAATTTTTACCGATGAATTTGTTGAAAAAAAAAATCTCTTTTTAAAAAATTTTTAAATTGTTAAGATATTTTAATAAACTTTTTATTTGAGTTATATTATTTATTCTAAAAAGCTATTTTATTAAAAAATTTTCTAATAGATTATTTATTTTTAGTCGAAGGCAAAGAGTGAATTTAACTCTTTATATTTAAAGAATGCTTTTGCTACTATACATCATGTAAATACGTGAACTCAAGAGTTTTACGCATAATAATAAGTAATATTAACCTACTACTTAGGTCATGTAGTCAAATGAATACATTGATTAGTTATATGTCCCATATATTACTTACCGCTTTGTATTACTTAGTTCTTTTTTCCATGTATTAATTAATTCTATTTACTTTTATAATTTATTTAATAATTTAATGATTAAAATTTACTAATTTTATAATTTACAGTCGAATTAATTTATATTTACTATTATCTATAAAATTTATAGCATAAATGTAAATTTAATTTCTTGACATTTGAATATGTAACCAACTATAAAATGCTTAATTGCCGATGATAAAAAAATATATATTTTGCTTGTAAATTATGATTAAAATATATCACAAAAATTCATCGGTTAACAACTAAATATAGATATTACATAATATAATTTAAAAGTAATATCTCCAGTTATTGGTATAATTAACAATTAAACATAGATCTTGTAACACCCTCCTATATACTACGAATAAGTAATATAATATATAGGAAATGCTATAGATTTGGTAGCTATAACCTATCCAAATTTAAAATTTTTCCTATATAAATTATCATCATATTTTATGGATATATATTCACTTAGATTTGTTTGTCTAACTTATCCAATATACTTTGCACCAGCTATCACTAGCTTGTTCAATCACAATTCATATATTAGATTAGATCCACAAGGCCTTTATCTAATGAATTTCAACTATATTTAGTTGAGTTATAACTGTTCTTTTCCCTTTTTTTTCTTTACTTTTTCTCTTACTTTATACCATATTACATGATTACATGATAACAAATATAATTAATTACATCCTCATAAATGAATACAATAAATAAATACATGTTATGAAGATGCCAGTCCATAATTCGTGGTTATACGGTCTCCTCTTGACATGAGATTTAGCATCTCCATTGTTAACTGTTACATCAACTATATATTGGCTTTATAACCTGTGTGCACATGAAAATACGCGAAGCTATTCATAACTTAGTAATACACATGCATTTCAAATATAATATGTAACATATAATTCATGGCATGTATAATTGGTGACACAATCACTTCCAGATCATATATCATAAAAATAGGCATTAATTCAATACTCGTGCAATAGTCACATATTTAATCAATGCCTCACAACATCCTTGTTTGATTTATAGATTACATTTCTTTTTCTTTATTTTAATATCCCAATATTTCAATATCACACATACATTATTGAATGCATGTTGAGCATATGTGCATTCAAAATGCATATATCATATAGCATGGAATATCAAATTTATATAACAAATTCATGGTACATCATATTACTTTTCTTATTATGTTGCTCACACAACAATAGATTCTCATGTTCCACTTTTTTATTTAGATAAATAGTCCAAGCTTAATTCCCAAACTGGCCAGATATAGAGTGTGAAGTAAGACTGCTTATACCCGAACTAAGTTACCTAACTCACTAGAATCTCAAGTCGAGAGTGCTCATACCCTAGCTGAAATAATTTGACTGAGTATAAATCTATGAGTACCAGAAACAAGGGTGCTCATACATGAGTTTAGGCCCTCTAATCCTCACTTACATGCTTGTCGATACGTTTAAAAGGCGCGAAGCACATTGCTTATACAATGGTTTGGCCGTGAAGACTGGGCATGAAGCACACTACTTCTACCTTCATGGTCATGATATTTTTCAGTTTGGTTGTGAAAGGGGCTGTCTCCTTCCTTAAAATGCAAGAAACGGATCTTTTTCATGCATATCACACACATATAAGCTCTATAGTGGTCCAGTTGCCACCCCACCTATCAACACCCATAATAAAAGATGTTTAAACATGTCTCTATTATTCATACATTGGCTCATTTCATGAGACCCATAACATGCCAAGGTACACAATAGATCATACATGGCACTAAGGCTAACTAATTGTAGCCATTCATATCAACAATCCATATCATTTATAGAGTATATACATGCCAATACCACCATTTATAATTAACCACATACATATTCAATTACAAGTCATTCAATCATTGATTTCTCAAAGCGAAGGACTTACCTCTTTTCTGCCACTTTTCTCAAACACATTATGTATTTTCATAGAGCTTATGCATCTACAATTGTCAATTCTTAATATAGGCATGGAGCCTAATTTACAACCAAGTGAGATAATAACCTTACAATCATACATATATATTTTGCCAATTGACAAACATTGTTATTACATTAATATCTCAAATATTTTTACTCATTTTCATGTTATAAATCTATATAAATATTGTGTCCCTAGATGCTTATCAAAATTCATTTTTTTAATCTTTGTCATTCATTATGTACTATTTATGCAAATAAATGAACTAGAAGTTCATTACCTTTAACAAGCTTAATTTCTCTTTTAGTCCTTCAAAATTTCCATTTCTCATTTACTAATGGCCACCTAAGAAAAATCTAGGTTCCTTGAATTCTTTATTTCATTCTAGATGCTTTGTTAATGTTAACTCTTATGCCTAGAATACTAGGTCACATCTTATCATTCATTTGATATCTATATATCATTCAAGTTCCATAGCCATTACTTAGTAATTTCTGTATTTCCATATTTCCATTAATTATATATATATATATTGCTTATTATTCTTTCATTAATCTCAACCAATGTCATTTATTGTTTATTTATGTTACTTAACATGCTATTAGGCCCTTAAGCAACTTAGCATATTGCTAAACAATTATAATTACGGTCTATTATACGCACACCATCATTAATTTACCAATGGGGTCACACTCATATGTTCACTTGTTACGGGTTTTAGGTACCTCTAGTACACCAAAACCATACTATTTAATCAAATTAAACTCTAGTTTCTTTCATTCATATATCATTCATAGCCTATAAGTATGATTAACCTATTACATATTTCCATTTCCATCTTGGTTACTATTATTTCTAATTAACATATCAACTATCACATTTTCATGCCATTGAACAAGTTTAAGATGCATATGTGTACTTATCTCTAAAGGAGCTAACTCAAAATCCAAGATTTAAGCTTGCTTAGCCTCCTTGGTAAGGGATTCCACCTTCTAAAGACATCTCCTATACATAATCACAACTATTACTCATTAACTCAAACCACATGTTAACATCTATAACTACATAAAACCATATACTCCAAACCCTAACTCAAAAACCATTAAGCTAGGTTCTTAAATCCATCTAAAAACATGTAAATCAACTCAATCTAGCATTGTTAACCTTAGGGTGATTGCTCTCTATTTTGATATTGACAATCAAATTAACTGTCACTAACATCTTTATTGAGTGTTGTTTTAATAGTATTCAAAGTTTTAGCACATTTGGTTATAAATTCCTCATTGAACAAGTTAAGCATTTTCTGGAGACGCATAACTCCTGATCGGAACTCAAGTACAGACCGAGAAATGTATATCCAGGTCGAAAAATATTGCCTTATGACTTCCAAAGTTCTAGAAGCCAAAGTAGATCGAGACAAACCATTTGCAGACCGGGATATGCTATAATCCGATTGGAAAATTCAAAAGAACACTACTGTTAAAGAGGAGACACCACCAAAGTGTGTCACATCATCATAAAATCAAAACGACCAAAGTCAAACTAACTAAGGTCCCAACCAGGAAGCACTTAAGGCTAGTAGACCCAAGTCCTCGGCCATGGCATTGTCAAGCAAGTCTCGACTGGGACACTAGGAGTCCCGAGCCGTTGGAGGATTCAACAATCTAGAAGATGCCACGTGTCAAAATAGGCCATTTTCCGACCGGAAAAGCTATGTTCTTGACCAGGAACCCCTCTCTGCAAACATCATTTAATGCACTTGTAAGAGAACATTAGAAAGAGTTATGACACTAATTTGTAATAGCTAATTTGTAGGTAATCAGTATAAATACCCTACCAAAAGGCCATTTAATTAATCCAACAACTTTCTAAGTGCTAAAACTCTTGCAATTTATTTTCTCAATCTTTTTTCATTAATTGTTTGTGTACGGGTTCAAGTATTTGGGTTATCTAATAATTGGGTAGTGTGAGCCATAAAAATATAAGAGAAATTTGGATTGAGTGTTAGCCTTGGTAAAACACCTAGTTGGGAGTGAGCTAGCAAAAACTCCATTTGTAATATAAGTGGTTAGATCAGTGAATACCCAATTGAGATTGGAGAGATGAGTAGAGTTAGTTAACACCCGAACCTTTATAAAATTTGTGTTTATATCTCTTCTATCCTTTTAGCTTTCTTGTGTGTGTTCAAAAATTTTATTTTTCCACCAATTCATCCCCCCCTCCCCCCTTCTTGGTGAATGTTTGGGCAACAATTGGTATCAGAGTAAGGTCTAGAAATCAAGCTTTATTAGCTCTAGCAAAGATCTATAATAGCCCAAGAAGGATTCCAAAGCCTCAAACCTTACTTTGATGGATCAAACTATGCCCATTGGAAGTTTATAATGGAGGCATACTTGGATAGTGAAGGAATTGATGTATGGGACAGCGTTAGCAAGGAATGGACACCACCAATAAAGAAGAACGATGAAGGAGAAGATGAACTTTTTCCAAGAGATGAGTGGATTGAACCACACAAAAAAGCAAATGGCAAGAACAAAAAGGCTATGGCCATCCTAACAAGCTCTCTCTCTCTCTCTTGAAGAGTGTGGGAGAGTTCAATATTGTTCAACTGCCTATAGTATATGGAGGATTTTGGAGAACTACCATGAAGGCACAAAGCAAGTTCATTCAAGGAAAATTCAACTCCTAATGAACGAATATGAACTCTTCAAGATGAAGCCTAATAAGACCTTCACTGAGATGACAAACCTTATACTCTCTATCATCAACAACATGAAAAAATATGGAAGACATATAAGCCTTGAAGATGTAAATAACAAGATCTTGAGAAGTCTTCCAATGAAGGATTATGGTTCAAGAGTGGCGGGTATAGAAAAAGCAAATGAGGATTTGAGCACTATTCTAACCGATGTGCTCATTAGCAAGCTTCTAACATATGAGATGGCTCTTGTAAGGGAAAAGAGCTTGAATGAGAAAGATAGTAGGAAAAGCCCTTTGCTCTCAAGGTAAGCACCATCTCCTCAAAGGTACAAGAATTGGACCTCATTAGTGATGATGGTACTAGTGAAAAAGATGATGAGGAGATAGCCATGCTATCTAAAAGAGTAAGGAGAATGATAGTCAATAAGTATGGGACTATCAAAAACTACAAGCAAAAGCCATCAAAGTTTAAAGGCTCCTCATCCAACTTCAATAAAAATAAGGAGGAAATGAAGTGTTATGAATATAGAAGGAAAGGCCATATAAAATCTAAATGTCCAAGGCTCAAGAAGTATAAGGGCAAGTCTCATAAGGATGAAGGAGACAAAGGCCATAAAGCTATATGAGATGATCCTACATCAAGTGATGATGGGGGGAGCCAAGAAGATGTAACTAACTTGTGCTTTATGGCGTTGGAGGATAATTCTAATGAGGTAACTTCCACTTCTTCCTCTTTTACATTAAATGCTTGTGATGATGATAATGATCTTATTGAGATCATAAGTCTAGAATTAGAGAAATACAAAAAGAAAGTTAATTTCCATAAGAAAAATAGCTCCAAACTTAAGGATAATTTATCCAATCTTCAAAAGGTTGTGGAAGAGCTAAAAACTTCTAATGATTCTCTTAAGAAGTTATTAGATGAGTTTTCATCTAGATCCTTAACCAATTCTTTACTTCAAGAAAATAATATTTTAAAAAATGAGGTTGAAGAATTAAGACTCTATCTCTAAATTTTACAAAGGGAAAGAAAGTTTGGATATCCTTATTGTATCTCAAAGACCTCTCTTAGTGAGACATGGCTTAGGCTTTAATCATGTTCATCCATACCTAGAACTACTTTTGTAAGAGCTTCCACACCACAAAGCTCCTCAATTGAGATAGGTGCCTTTAAGGCTAAAAATAAATCACATATTAAAGCCCCTACTCAAAGAAGAAGTAGCAAAGGCTCACTTGGCTTAAGAGGGAAACCTCAAAAGGCCAACCATGCCATTTTATATAAGAGGCTATGCACCTAGGAATGTATCCACTACACATGATTGTGTTTATTATTACACTTACTCTTATGTTTCAAACAATATGGTTATGAGGCCAAAACCCCAAGTAAAGTATCAAAAATCCTTTAAAACTAAGTAATGCCACTATTGCATAGAGTTTGGGCACATTAATATTCATTATTCAATAAGAAAATCCCATTAGGATCTCTCAAGAACTAACCCCCAAGGACCCAAGTTCCGTGGAAAATCTTAATCTTGATCAAGTGGAACAAGAAGATTCAACAAAGAAGAATGATTTTGATAAGGAATAAAAGGAACAACTTCAAGAGAAGGAGCAACCCCAAGCTTAAGAGCAAGGAACCAATTAGCTACCAAAGGAGTGGAGGTTTGCAAGAAACCACCCAAAGGAACAAATCATTGGTGATCTTACAAAAAGTGTAAGTACTCGTTCCAAATTTCTTGATTCTAATCTTGCTTGTGTATCTCAAATTGAACCAAAGTCAATTGATGAAGCTTTGGATGATAAGAGTAGGGTGATTGCTATACAAGATGAATTCAATCAATTTGAGAGGAATGAGGTTTGGACCTTGGTTCCAAGACCTAAGGACTATCCAATTATTGGTAGTAAGTGGGTCTATAGAAACAAACTAGATGAGGATGGCAATATTACAAGAAACAAGGCTAGATTGGTTGCCAAAGGGTATAACCAACGGAAAAGCATTGATTATGATGAAACATTTGCCCCCGTAGCAAGATTAGAAGTAATTCGTATTATGTTAGTATATGCATGTCACATGAATTTCAAGTTTTTTCAAATAGATGTAAAAAGTACTTTTTTTAAAAGGTTTTATATCGAAAGAAGTCTATGTTAAGCAACCTCCTAGTTTTGAAGATCATGCTTTTCCAAATCATGTCTATAACCTCACTAAGGCCTTATATGGATTAAGCAAGCCCCTAGAGCTTGGTATGAAAAATTAGTGCCTTCCATATAGAAAATAGATTTTCAAAAGAGCATATTGTTACAACTCTTTTTATTAAAAAAATATAAGCATCACACTCTTATTGTACAAATTTATGTTGATGACATTATCTTTGGGTCTATTAATGAGGATCTTTGCCAAAAAAATTTTAAGTGTATGACTAGAAAATTTGAAATGAAAATGATAGGAGAGCTTAAGTTCTTCCTTAGACTTCAAATTAAGCAAAGCAAAGATAGCATTTTCATAAACCAATCCAAGTACACTAAGGAATTGATAAAAAAAATTTAGGATGGATGGATGCAAGAATGCCAAGACTCTAATCGATACATCAACAAAATTAGATAAAGATGAAAAAGGTAAAGTTATTAATGTAAAGCTTTATAGAGGTATGATTGGCTTACTTTTTTATTTAACCGCCTCTAGACCCGATATTATGTATAATGTACACTTGTGTGCTAGATTTCAATCATGTTTTAAAGAATCACATTTGAATGCGGTAAAAAAAATTTTAAAATATCTTCATGGCACCATGCATTTAGGCTTATGGTATCCTAGGAATACTTCATTTCATATCATTGGTTTTTCGGATGCCGACTACGACGGTAGTCTTTTGGATAGAAAAAGCACATTCATAACTTATCACTTTATTGGTGAATATTTAGTTTCTTGACATACCAAGAAACAAGTTTCGGTTGCCCTGTCCACCGCCAAAGTGGAATATATGGCGACAAGTTATTATTGCACTCAAGTTCTTTGGATGAAACAACAACTCAAGGATTATAGTCAAGTGATTGATCACATTCCTATCAAATGTGATAACACTAGTACAATAAATCTTTCAAAAAATCCCATTCAACATTCTAAAAATAAATATATTGATATAAGACATCATTTTTTAAGAGATCATGTCTAAAATGGTGATATGCTGTTAGATTTTATTGACACTGAAAACTAATTGGCAGATATATTTACCAAGCCCTTAAATGATGAAAGGTTTTGCTTTATAAAATGAGAGCATGATATGCTTGATGGGAGCACATTGTGTTGATAAAACTTTAAATCTTACTTTTACATGTATAAACATGTTTATGTGAATTATATGCTCTTTATTTGATTGATGTGGATGTTATGTTTCTTGTTTAATTCATGAACTTTTGCATACATAAGTTCATATTTTAAGTATATTAAAGCTCAATTTAATAAGCTAAGAGACTCTTATTATCAAAAAATCATTCATGATCATAACCTATGATATGCCACACTAGGGTACTATAGTCATATTTTCTTCCTTTCCTCTGACTATGTGTAACTTCCGCTCAGGAAATATATTTCTTGCTCTCGACTTTATAGTCTTCGAATTGATTGTTGTAATTCATCTTTTCCAGCTCAGGAAACCCTATTTTCCGGTCGGAACAGTTGAAAATAATTCAATGGTTGCACCTCTTAAAACGTCCACGCTCGGGAAGCTGCCTGTCCTTTTTGGGACTGCGTCCAAAAAGTCAAATTTCTTTGACCGTTGGAAGGTTTTCGGTGGAGAACCCCCCAGTTCTGATCGGGACTGACTCGATGGTAGCCTTTTGTAACTGCTACCAATCAAATTCATCTGTCATAACTCTCATTAAAATACCTCAAACAGTAACATGCCTCTTTAAACTCTATAAATATCTCACTATTCTCATTCTTTTCATCACTTTTGTATCAAAACTCTCTCTCTCTCTCTCTCTCTAATATTTTCTCTCTAAAACTCAATATCTTCAAACTCACTCTCTCAAATGGCACCAAAAACTGACACTTCGAAATTAAGAGCCTCCAAAGGCAAATAAGTGGCCTCTTCTTCCAACATCTCTTTCTTCAATGATATCTTCAATGCCTTCTCAAAGGAGGAGAAAAAACGGTATGCCAGCATCACTGCCAAGAAGTTCATATCAAATTGCACCCTTAATCTTGACAAATTGGAAATTAAAGATGAAGTCATAAGCACTCTTGAAGAAATGGGGTGGACAAATTTCGTCATGCCCCTTGAAGATGGCCATGATGAACTCATCATCGAATTTCTCTTCACTCTTCAAGTGATTAAAGACCCCAAAACACTCTCTCAGCTATTACGGCATTCAATTTCTTCTCTTTGGCTAACTATAAGAGATGACAAAGCATCAACTTGCAGATGCTTTTAGCTTCAAAAAGGTATGCCTTATCAATACTCAAGCCATGTATCTTTCTCCCTTTGATGTGTGGAAAAACATTTCCTTTGAGATCTGTCTTGACAAAAAATCAAATGCTAAACACATCAAGATGCTTTCTCACTTCATCCTCCACAGAATCATCATTTTCACTATCAATGCAAGAAGTGAAAGTAACGAGAAAGTCACCTATGAAGACCTTTTCTATCTTTATGCCATGATTCACCAAAGACCTACTGACACGTCCCATCTTCTTCTTGACAAATTTCAATTCTTGGCCTCCACTACCAAAGGAACCATCTCTCTTCATGCACAAATCACTTACAAGGTATTTTCATCTCATGACCGATGAAAACTGTGCTCTTTTCTCTTCATCTCGCTCTCAATATGAGAGCTTCTTGAACACCCAATATCTCCTTAATTGCAAGGCAATTGCAAAGCCCTTCAAGGAGGTTGATACGTTTTTCTATGCCTTTAGGGGAGCATGGAGCACAAAAGGTAACTTAAGAGGCTACAAGGAAGCGTGCAAGGCTCTCCATAGGAGGAGAAGGGGGGTCAAGTGCATTGGAAATGTCTCCACCACCACTTTCTCAACCACAACAAATCACCTTATAAAGTCTTTATGACTTTCAAATGCAATCCTTTAACACTATGAGGGATATGATGCAATACCTCTATTTGGATATTCAAAGCATGCAAGAGTAACTCAATTTGAATGTATGCACTCATAGCTTTGAACAAGGCCCAACATTTGAGGGGGAGCAAGGAACTTATGAAGAGGAAGATGGTGGTGAAGAGGAAGAGGAAGCAGGTAATGAAGAAAGAGATGCATAACTTAGTCTATTTTTCTACATTTTCGTTCAATTTTTAGGCCAAATACTTAGATGTGTAGTTATATCATATTTAGATCACACATTCTCTTTTTATGTAATACATTTCTATTTTTCAATAATATGGCCTTCTATTGTTTATCTCTTACTCTCTTTGTGATTGCAATCTTCTTGCTTTGTATGCATCCATTATTTTTTGATACTGACAAAGGGGGAGAGGAAAGACCATTATAACTATGCAAAAATTAACTTTATTTTCCATTAGAACTACACAAAATGAATTGATAACTTGTCAATTATATTAACTTTAATAATATTTTTTGACTTAAGTTATTCAATATGTTTTCTGCCTTTAAATGATATGAAACTTTGCATGCTTATTATTCAATATGTCAATTTCATAATAACACTATCAATTTGTTATTTTTGCTAATTTGATTGTTAAAATAAAAAAGGGGAAGATTGTTAACCTTAGGGTGGTTGTTCTCTATTTTGATCTTAACAATCAAATTAACTATCACTACATATTTATTGAGTGTTGTTTTGATAGTATTTAAAGTTTCAGTATATTTGGTTATAAATTTCTCATTGAACAAGTCAAGTATTTCCTGGAGATGCATAATTCCCAACTGGGATAAATATCTCACAACCAGGACTCAAGTACAGACCGAGAAATGTATATCCAGATCGGAAAATATTGCCTTCTGATCTTCTAAAGTTCCAAAAGCCTAAGTAGATGGGGACAGAATATGTCTCGACCGGGACAAACTATTTCCAGACTAGGACATGTTATAGTTCGAGTGGAAAATTCAAAAGGACATGACCGTTGAAGAGGAGATACCACCAAAATGTGCTACATCATCATAAAGTCAAAACTAACAAAGTCAAACCGTCTGAGGTCCCGACTAGAAAGCACTCAAGGCCAGCAGACCCAAGTCCTTAGCTATGGCATCATCGAGCAAGTCCTGACTGGAACACTAGGAGTATTGATCAGGAAAATTGTGTAGGAAATAGTCGTTGGAGGATTTAGCCAACCAGAAGATGCCATATGTCAAAATGAGCCATTCCTGACCGGGAAAGCTATGTTCTCGATCGGGAACCCCTCTCTGCAGACAACATTTAATGCACTTGTAAGAGAATGTTAGAAAGAGTTATGACACTAATTTGTAACAGTTAATTGGTGGGTAATTAGTATAAATACCCTACCAAAATGCCATTTAATTAATCCAATAACTTTCTAAGTGCCAAAACTCTTGCAATTTATTCTCTCATTCTTTCTTCATTAATTGTTTATGTAAGGGTTGAAATGTTAGCCTTTAAACACTTGAGTTATCTTGTAATTGGGTAGAGAGCCAAATTACAAGAAATTGGTTGTTGTGTGAGCCATACAAATACAAGGAAAATTTAGGTTAAGTTTAACCTTAGTAAAATACCTAGTTGGGAGTGAGCTAGCAAAAACTCCATTTGTAATATAAATGGTTAGATTAGTGAATACCCAATTGAAATTAGGGGAAGGAGTAGGGTTAATTAACACCCGAACCTCTATAAAATTCGTGTCTCTATCTCTTCTATCCTTTTAGCTTTCTTGTGTATGTACAAAAATTTTATTTTTCCACCAATTCATCACCCCTCTCCCCTCCTGGTGATTGTTTGGGCAATAAGCTTTAAGGAGAGTTTCCCTCAAAGACTACACATGATTCTATATCAAACTTACCCATTTACAAATGGGTTTCTACCTAATTTAGGTAAGTCACATCAATCAACCACAAACTTGTTAAAAGATGAGAGGAAACACGAAATCTAACTTAAAGAAAGAAGAAAATAAGGTTGATTTGGTGGAAGACCCAAGTTCCCTCAATCTATATACTTTCTCTCCCCAACTACATCTTCTTTCTTAGTAAATCTCTCAAATCCATGCTTAAATCTTGATCTTGAATGGTGAATCTTATGTTTTGGAAGCCTAGAAACCATCAAAAGTCATGTGTGAGATGAGTTTGAGAGGTTTAGGGGTGCCTAGGGCTTTGAGGCTTGGTTAAAATGATGAAAACGAGGTTAAAACCCATTTATACTAGACCATTCACGGCTATAGTCATGACTGTGACACATTCTGCCCAATTGGCCATAAACACAATGTTCATGGCTGTGACACTCTTTATCATGGGCATGAACACTTTATCTTTTCATGATTTCAACTCCTTTCAAAGTCCAAGACTTAAATTAAACCATATACCCCTCATTTATCTCATGTAAACCCCAAAATACCTCAAATACATCATCTATTTACTATCCACTCATCTTATCACTCAATTGTATTATCTTAAATAAAATTCATATACCCTTAACATGTTACATATACTGTGTTATGACTAAATCCTATATGTGGGCATTATAGATCTTGGCCTCAAATTTAGAAGGAAAAAAAAACAATTAAACATAGATGATAAATCAAAATTAAGTATAGATTATGTTCAATTAGTCCTATTATATGAAAATTTTGGGGAACAGATATTGAGAATTATGTAGGATCATTATGTATTGATGTATATGATAATATATGATTTTAGTTATATTAAATTTTTTGTCATTTTATTTGAGAGATTATATTTTTTTATGAATTATTTATTGAAAAAATAACATTGATTTTTGAGAGATTATATTTTTTTATGAATTATTTATTGAAAAATAACATTGATTTTTAAGGTAAGTTATATTTTATGTTCATTTTCAACATAATATCAGAATTATTAATATTGCAATATATAATAAAAGCAAAAGTTCAATTCTACCATCTATATGCTTTAAATTTCTTTGTATGAGTTTGATCCGGTTTGAAAAAAATATATATTAAACTATTCCATAGCCCATAGATTTAAATTTCATTTAACAACTTTTAGGTAATTTTGATTTAAATTTTATTTGTAATATTATTTATTCATGGTTTACTGCAAATTAAAAGGGAAAAAAATTCAAATTAACGAATCTCCTCATACACTATCAAATGTATTAAAATTTTTTTATTTTATTTTATGTGTATATTCAACCTGTCGCTTAACATATATTGGATAAACATGTTTATCAAATTATCCTCTTATTTCGTATAAGAATTTTACATTTGAACTGTTTAATCAACAATTCAGTTCTCATTTGTTTAATCCAAAAATTCATTAAAAACTAACTTATATTTGCTTACCAGGTCAAGCACTAAATGTATATATTACATAATCCAAAAGTAAGTTTGCAATCAATAATATAATTAACAATTAAATATTAACGATATTAAATAAATAGATTGTGTATTAATTTATCCGATTATATAAAAATTTTGGAAATTAGGCATTATAAATTATGCAATATCAATGTGCATTGATGTATATAGTAATATATTATTTTAGTTAAACTAAATTTTTTAGTCATTTCATTTAAGAGATTATATTGTTTGTAAATTATTTAATAAAAATATATATTGATTTAGCTTTCAAGATATATTTTATGATTCATATTATGTTGAGAAAACTATATATATTAATTATTAAGCTATCTCATATAGAAAATTGAGTTAATTATATATATATGGTCACTGAATTTTGCATTACTTGCATCTATATCACAATTTTTTATTTTATAACACTAAAATCATTGAACTTTATAAATTGTTACAGAAAAATCATTGCCGACCAATTTTGACGAGTTGTTAACTAAAAAATTTATTTTTGTAAGTTTATTGGTTATAATGGTATTATAAATCTACCATTAGTTACTTTTGGATATATTTCTTAACGAATTACAGAAAAATTATCACTGATAATGGTATTATAGCCTCCAATAACATTTTTTTTGGTAACTCATCAAGAAATGTGGCTAAAGGTAATTTGTGGTGGAGTTGTGATACCATTATAATCTAACAAACCCACATAAAATAAAAGTTCTGGTTGATAATTCATTAAAATTAGTCAGCAATGACTTTTCTGTAATAATTTAGAAAGTTCAATAATTTTAGTGTTATAAAATAAAAAATTATGGTTTAGATGCTAATAATATAAAATTCAGTAACATGAATGTAATTAAGCCATAAAAAATTACATGCACTAAACTATTCTATATATAACAATCTAATAAACAAATATATGTTCTACGAGCTTTGCTCACTTTTGATGTACAATATATACATGTGGATAATCTGATATATAAGTTGCAAGTTAAACTGTCGTTTATCAATTTAACAAATTTTTAATTACTTAATTTAATAGTTAATATTAAAAGTAATTGATCTAGATTATAGATTTATTAATAAATTTAAGTGTATCATAAGGACTCTTTAAATAATTAAACTTCACTGCATCTTTACTTTTTATAAATGTTTTATATGTATTTTATTTTTCTTATAATAAAAGATAAACTTAAAACCAGAAAAGGACAAGTGTTCTATTGAAACATAAATAAATAAAAAAAATAATTTTATTTTATTAAATTGGTGGTCAAAAGAAAAACTGGGAAAAGAAAAAACTCTTTGGTTAAAGAGACAACCTTACAGAGTTACACTTACACCGTACTGGTGCGTGACGGTGGCGAGCAGAAGAAAGTGTTAAAAGCAAGTGAAGAAAGAGAGAGGCGGGGAGGCTCTCAGATTCAAACAGACAACGATAGACCTCGGA